>PKML01016699.1:602384-638413 GCA_002933935.1 Eutrema yunnanense
ATTATGAACCCTAAATAACTAATCAACTTAGCATTCAAAGAAATCCCTAATGAGAATCCCCAAACCTAACAAGAGATCTACTCAGACATGGAGATTAAATTAATAAACATGTTTGAATAAGACTCTATATAAAATCAGAAAGAGAAACAAAGGTTTGAGATCTGATCTCGGACGAAGGGAAATCAGACTTGTATCTCTCACCAAAATCTCTCTTAAACTTTGGTAAAATAAAGCATAGCCTAAACAGATGGCTGAAAACTCCTATTTATAACCTAAATCACGACTTGGGGTCTTCTTGTAAATATCAAAGATTTCTGGGCACTTTTGTAATTCTTTAAGTCTTGACAAAACTCGCGGGTTGTGTTTGCTGCGCTGAGTATCGATCGATACCAGGGGGTATCGATCGATACTTGCCGTGAAATCAGATACTCAGCAACACGACTTCAGCTTCTGCTCCAAAGTGCTCCCATAATCTCCAATATCTCTAATAATCCTCCAAACGTGCTAAGACCTGTAAAAGACTCTAAAAGACTACAAAATAGTATAAAGACTCTATGAAAAGGACTTATATCATGGTCTAAATAGGGTAAAAACCATGATATATCAAGTTATCCTGAAAACAATCCTGACAAATTTACCACAAATTGATACAAAATAATTGTGGCAAATTGTAAGGAATTATCACAACACCATTCCTGGCAAATTAGACAAAAATCGCCACAAAAAAATTTGAGGCTATTCCGTGCTTTTTTACAAAAAAAATATTTTTAAAAAATATCAACAAAAATATTAGTATTAATTTCGTCCCGAACCGGGTATTGGAGTGGGTTTACACAAAAGATAACCGAAGCAAAATTGGAGTTGGTTTACAGAATTTTTTTTTTTACGCAAATGGGGCCCTAGAAGTTTTTTTACAGAAATTAATTTTAGAAAAAAAGAAGAAAAAAAAAGCCCTCTCCGGTGACTCTCCTCCGCCGGTGCTTCTCCTTCTCCGCCGATCAGATCGCCTCCTGACCGAAGACATGGGATGCTGTCAAGAGTTCCGGCGATCTTTTCCCAACTTTCCGTCGCCTCGGCCCTCGCCGGCGACGAGATCTTGACAAGCTACACTCTCCGGCCTCCCGTTCTGGAAGTCCCTGGCTCCCACCGCCGCCTCTCCCTATCCCTCGGCTTCTGGTCTTCGGAGATTTCAAGGTGAGAGATCTAGACCTGATTTTTGTTTTTGCCCTTAGTGGCTGGGCAAGGAATCGCCGGCGTCGTTCTAGCCTTCCGGTAGTTGGGCTCTTGGGTTCGCGGCGAGCTTCTCTGGTTCCTCTCTTCGGTAGATACTCGAGGATGATGTCTTTCCATGGGGTTGGGCTAGAGGGTGTTTTTGTTAAAGAAACTGCAGATAAGAGCATCTCCAATGGTAGAACCCTTTTTGGGGTTCTTACCAATTGTTTATTCATAAATTTTGGTAAAATCAAAGTTTAGAACCTCTATAATTTTTACTTCTCCAATGGTAGAACCCCTAAGGAGTTTTAAAAAAAAAAAAATTGGTTGAGCAATGAAGAAGAAGAAGACGGAAAGTGATTGTTATTCACGTTAGTCTCNAAAAATTGGTTGAGCAATGAAGAAGAATAAGAAGACGCTGAACATATCCAGAAGAAGAAATGGTTATACAGCCTCAAAAATAAAGAAAGAAGTGTTGGACAAACTGCCGAGAGAGTAGTAACAGCAAAACAAATTGACAAACTAGCCTGAGCATTCAAAACACCATAAAAAAAAAGACAACGACAATGACAAACTAGCCTGTAAATCGTTTTACATAAAAAACACAAGAGAATCATGTGATACCTGGTGATGGTGTAAGCTCAAATGCATCGACCTCTGCAAAATACTCTCCCTACCTTTGTAATGTACCTTGAGCACCCTGTAGAAGGAAAAAATCAAATGCATAAGCAAAATATGAGATATAATCAGCACACCACACGTGTTTCTTGGAGGAAATCCAAAATGAACATTTACAAAGATCTGAAACTTTAAGCCAACAAAAAGAAACGGTCTTTTGAAACAGGCAGCAGCAAGTAACCTGATCTGATCTAGCAGAACCTTGAACGTCTAATGTAAAGGCAGGGTCAGGGAAAGGAAACGCAAACTCTTGAGGAATCTCTTGGTCCAAAATGGCATCAGCATCATCAAGAATTGTTCCATTATTTTCTTATCTAATCAAAGCAGCTTCTTCTACAATCAAAGGTAACTCTGTGAAGGCAACTTCCACAACACGTGGCTGAGATATCTCTGGAATCCTTAAGGAAACATCTTCATCAGGAGCCTGTGGCATCTCTATGTTTCTGCTTTTAATCAAAACATACCTCTCAGACGATTAGAGAAAACAACCAAGCTACTCAAATTTGCAATCTTTGGAAGCAAAACACTAGAAGAATAAACACTAATCTTCGAGATTAATCTTTTTTTCTGCAAAACAAAAACAAGCAAAGAGACCCAATATAGATACATTAACTCTGCAAAGTGACGAACTTTGAGTAAGAACAAGCCTCGTAAGTTAATTGTAAGAAACTTATGGTGCTCTCTCTGGACTTGGTGATGGTGTAAGCTTTCCTCACCTCCAGACCATGTTTCAATTCGAATCCACATGCATCCAAATTTCAATTTCGATTTCGATTTCAATTCCGATTTCAATTTGACAAAGACTCACATGCGGGAAAAATCAAAAACAAAAACTCAAAAGTAAACAGATGAAATCGACATATACTCACACACCATGGGAAATGGGAAGAAAAACCTTCAGCCGCCGGGAAAGTATGCCGAAGAAGAAGATCGAGAGAAATCGATGGCGATTGAGATACAAGAGAGAGAGGGTGAATTTTTTAGAATAAAAAAAAATAAAAACAAAAACAAAAACTCGTGACCAATTATTTGTGGACACGTCATCGTAAGAGTCGGGCTCTAAAAGCTCTTAAATAAGAACCGACTCTTACATTTATTTGGATTTTTGATTTAATTTTTTTGCACTAATTCTCTAAGAACCCCATTACATCTCCCCGTTGGAGATGGTCTAAGAGACCCAAGAAGAGAGAAAAAACGGTGGGATTAAGAAAAAAATAAAAAAGAAGTAGAAGATTTGGGTGCGTTAGATTGAATCTTATCAACAATGGAAAAGCATGATCCTAGTCTTTATTGAGTAACCAATGAGAAACCAAGAAAAAAAGATTAAGAAGAGTACTTTTTTTTTTTGTTAAATTGATTATGAAGATTACAAGAAATTGAAAACTACAAGATCGAACCAAACAGATTTTTGGAAGGTATAAGAAAATGCAGTGGAGATTTAGGTTCAATGGATAGTGTAAGAGTTTTATTTGTATATTATTTGTAATTGTTTAATTTTTTGTATATTATTTGATGATTAAGGGGTAGAGGTTTAGGGTTAAGGGTTAGAGGTTTGTGTTTGGGGTTTAAGGGTTTGTGTTTGGGTTTAGAATTTAGGATTTATAAAAAATTTTAAAAAAATGTAAATGTTTAATTTGTTTGTATATTATTTGATGATTAAGGGTTAGAGTTTAAGGGTTAAGGGTTTAGGGTTTGTGTTTGTGGTTTAGAATTTAGGATTTATAAAATGATTATATTTTTAAAAATTTGTAAATGTTTATTTTTTTGTATATTATTTGATGATTAAGGGTTAGAGGTTAAGGGTTAGAGGTTTAGGGTTAAGGGTTTAGAATTTAGGATTTATAAAATGATTATATTTTTAAAAAAATGCAAATGTTTAATTTTTGTATATTATTTGATATTTATGTGTAAGATCTAGTTTACAATTTGAGATTTTGAGTTTATGATTAAGGAAACCTTTTTCATTTTGATGTCGATCAATTAGATTGCAAATACTGTTTATAGCTGATGGATTTTTTGAAAAAATTTGAATTGTTTTTTTCTTTGTTACTGTTAGAACCAAAGAAAATCAATCTAAATTTTTTTATATGTATTAGTTAAATCTATCAATTTTCAGATAAAATGTTATTTGTATATTATTTGTAAGTGTTAGATTTGTTGTATATTATTTGATGTTTATGTGTAAGATCTAGCTTATAATTTAAGATTTAGAGTTTATGATTAAGGGTTAGAGGTTTATGATTTAGGGTTAAGGGTTTGTGTTTGGGGTTTAGAATTTAGGATATGTAAAATGATTATATTTAAAAAATTTGTAAGTGTTGAATTTTTTTGTATATTATTTGATATTTATGTGTAAGATCTAGTTTACAATATAAGATTTAGAGTTTATGATTAAAGGTTAGAGGTTTATAAGTGTTTAGGGTTAATGGTTTGTTTTTTAGAATTTAGGATTTATAAAATGACTATATTTGAAATTTTTGTAATTGTTAGATTTTTGTATATTATTTGATCTTAATGGGTAAGATCTAGTTTACAATTTAATATTTAGAGTTTATGAATAAGGGTTAGAGGGTTAGGGTTTGTGTTTGGGGTTTATATTTTGTATAGCCACATAAACTTTTGTGGCAAATCAGTGGTTATCTCATTAAATTTGTGGCAAATCCATAATTTTGTGGCAAATTTTCCATAAATTATCACGTTTATTGTATCCTGGCAAATTTGCCACGAAAAAAATTCTAATAATTTGTGGCAAATATTGACACGAACATTTTGTGGCAATTTGTGGCAAAATTTACCACAGAATACCACGATATTTGTCAACGTGGCAAATTTGACACGAATTGGCCACAAAATGCAACAAAATTTAAAAAATCATTTTCGTGGTAAATTTGTGGTAAAAAATAATTACCACGAAAATTTGTGGCAAAATTCTGGCAATAGACCATTTTTCTTGTAGTGACTGGAGCAACGAAAAGAGATTGGCAATCGTGGTCAATTCAGTGTGAAACGTTGATAGATGTTTTTGAATTTCTATGAAGATTATCTCATGGGAGATTTAATCATCCCACAAGCAAAAGTATAGCGTTCATCTGCAGAATCGTTAGTCATTCATTCGCAAAAAGATGTCTTTATTTTACTTCGGATCCCTATTGGTGAATCTTTTTTTCTAGTTGTTGTAAATCTTCCAGTATTTTTATTTTCATAATAAAGTAATATTCAGCGTTAAAAAAAAAAAACTAGCCGGACCGGTATATGCCATTGAATATATGGTATATATTGTATGATATTGAATATACCGAGGATCAATTTGGTTGATAGCAACCAAGAGGTTGTAGTAGGGTGGTTCCCATTTGGGGTGAGTTTCGGCTCTGTTGGTCCAGGCCGGGGATCGAATCCCCCCGGATACAGAATTATCACACTAACTTTTGGCCTAGTGGGCATCATAAATGGGCTGTGTCACTCCTGCTCGGGAGATTAGTCTGGACCTGTTAAAGGCCTGGAATTACTTCCGAGTTTAATCAAAAAAAAAAAATGGGCTTCATAATCTATATATATAAAAAGTTAACTTTGTTCTCTTCTCATGATGCCACCTCACTTTCCACATAAACAACAAACATAAAAAAAAAAAAACACACACACACATAAAACAAAAGATCAACAAAAAAAAACCCAAACATAAAACAAAAATTCCAAAATATACATAAATCAGTGCTGTCAATTTGAGTCATTATCCGCAGGTCCCGCTTCGTTTAACCCGCCGCCGGTCGGGTGCGGATCGAGAAATTTTAAATTTTTTATTATTTATTATTTAAATATTTACGGGTTACCCGCGGGTACCCGCGAATTCAAGCGGGGCGGGTGCGGGTCGAACAAAAAATTTAACTCGTACAGGGTGGATCTAGCGGGGCAAGTTTGACCCACTTGACAGGCCTAATTAGAATCCAACATGAAACACGATTAAAAAGAATGATGTTAAAAAAAATACACGATTAAAAAATAATATAAAAATGGAAAATAAATTAAAATAAGGGACCACCCAATATTAAACTGTTAGAAACAGTTCCATTAACTCCAAAACCAAGAAAATAAAATACTATTACACAATAAAAAAAATATATATATGTGGACCACGCCCGCGCATAATATCTATACATCCAACATATTTTAAAAAAAAATTATCTAACTAAAATTTTTAAAGTTGCCCAAATTTCCTCATTCCTTAATATTAAAGGGAAGCATATTCTACAAGGGTTTCAACAAATAGGTTTTAGATGAAACAAAAGAAAAAAACAAAAATTATGCAAAGAAAACTTTAAATTGTTAAGATCTTCCCTAAAAACACCAACTAATTGCATGAAATTGACCAACAAAGGAAAAAAAATCATAAATTTAAGAAATTAAGAAAATAAACCAATAAATAAAAAATGCACATATTTTAAGCTGATAGAGACAATTCAATTAACTACCAGATTCAAAAAATAAAATAATAAACAATAAAAACTGTTTAGAAAAATTATTTACAACGCCCGCACATAGCGCGGATCACACCTAGTAAATAATAAAGTTATATTTTTGGTAATAAATCACGTAACCATTTGAAGGTTTGTCTCGACAAAACTACTCCCACACCTTGTTTCATATATCTGGCAGGAGAGAGAAACAGTTGATGTACTATTTTTTCTCTCTTTCTTTTTGTAGTATTTTGTGATGTTCTATGCAGAAAAGACAAATTCACCCATCTCATATTGGTTTTTGTTTTAATATAAATAACTTACATCACACGATTTTACTAAAAACATATATTTTTTTCCGCAACTGATATAGTTTAAATTTTGAAAAACAGACATGAATTTTTCAAAATATGGGTTAGTGATTGTACTCAAGAACATATTGTTATATATAAAATATTCTGCATCAATTTATGTGTTCTATATAGGTTGACGCGAATGCTATTTTTGTTCAGTTTACCAAAACCCATACAAAACTAACTATAAATCCAAAACACTAAACCATTAACCCAGAAGCTAAACTCTAATTCAAAAACAAGTTACGAATCCTATAAATAAACTTAAACTCCAAAATGGTGTGTTTTCTTAATTTTGAAAATATTAATATATTATATGGTTTCTATATATGTAAAACATGTAGTAGTCTTTCTATATAGACTAAGACGGATACTATTTGTGCTCACTTTACCAAAACTTCTACATAACTAAGTGCTAAGCCAATATAAGTCATAGACCTTATAAATAAACTCAAAACTCAAAAATGATGTAATTCTTAATTTTAAAAGAGTTAGTATATTCTATGTTTTCTATATAGAAGATGTGTAAGTGATACAAGGATTTTCGTATCCTTTAGAGTCAATTCTCTAAATGCCTATCGAGCATAAGAGGTTATCGAACCTATTGGGAAATGATTTCAAACACTAAGAATGCAAGGAACAATAGTAAGTTAAGCTAATTAAGGGGGTTTGTGATTAAGTATCTAAATTAAAGCGAATAAGACACTAAACAAGATGTGAAAGCANATGCAATATATGAGTATATCAGTAAGTCTATATAGAACATTAGTTACATATTTGTTTACTCGAATAATTGTTGTTCGTTTTAAGAAATTCAAATTACAACATGTTTGAAAAAAATACATATATTTTTTCACTAGGATTGTGATATATCATGGTTTTTACCCCTTTTAAGCTATGATATAAGCCCGTTTTATAGAGTATTTCAACTATTTTGTAGTGTTTTAACGTCTTTTACAGGTTTTAGCACGTTTGGAGCATAATTGGAGATATTAGAGCTTTCTGGAGCATTTTGGAGCAAAGCAGAAGTTCGTGTAGCTGAGTACCCGATTTGAAGCCTCAGTATCGATCGATATTGACTAGTATCGGTCGATACTCACTGAGGCAGACACGATCGCGACTTTTCCAAGAGTTGAAGAATTGCAAAATTGCCCATAAACTTTATTATTTACAAGAAACCCCAAAACGTGACTTAGATTATTTATTAGGATTTTACAGCCACTTTGATGGCTACGCTTTATTTTTTTACTTTGGTTTTGTGAGAGAGCTTTTGAAGGGAGACAAGTCTGAAACTCTGTTCGTCCGAGAGAAGATTTTGAACCCTCTTGTTACTCTCTCTTATTATTTATTCAAGTATTTATTCAGTCATATTTATTGCTTCAATTTCCATGTCTGAGTAGATCTCTTGTTAGGTTTAGGGTTCTCATAAGAGATTTCTTTGAATGCTAGGTTGATTAGTTGTTTAGGGTTCATAATCAATAAGTTCTTCACCATAGGTTGTTCTCATAGCTTATTATGGATTGATCACCTAGAACTTAGATCTTAGGATAATTGATTAGGCACGAGAGTGCGATTAATTACCTGATAGAACTTAGGGTGAGCAAAATAACTATTCGCAAAGAGATTTGGTTTAGTTGTTTTGTGAACAAATCAAACTTGAACTAAAAGCTGGTTTAGACTTTAGGATTCGCAAAGAGATTTGGAATTCTAGGATTTAGGCTTAGATAATTCTCGCAATGAGAGTTGGTTAATTATACCCTAGTGATTTGAGTTCAAGAACCGCGCATAACCTGAACCCCGATTAGTTAGTTTATCTGCATTCATTGATTTCCTGAGAAATACCCTGAACCTATCTTTCTCCAATCGAACTTATAACTCGTTTAACTTACGTACTTGCTTTCAATTTCATTGATCACTTATCTTAATTATCTTCTATATAATCTATTGTGTGTTTCCGTGAGTTCTTGTGTTCAACCCCTACATATATTACAACAACTACTTTAGTACTTATAGGGTATTAATTTGAGCATATCAAATTTGGCATCGTTGTCGGGGACTCAATTCGCCATTAGATTTTAGTTTTAGAATTTTGACTAAGTTCGTCGGTATCGATCGATACTAGCCAGTGTCGATCGATACTCGTCGTTTTCTTTTCGTGATTATCGATCAACACCACCCAGTGTCGGTCGATACTCATCATATTATCGTGTTACTTACGTTTTTGACTTTTGTTTTCAGGTGTATGCCTATTCGTGAAACCAGAAGGAACAAGAGCACTCAGCTAGATGAACTGTCATTGGAGCAGCTAGCACTTGTGGAACGCACAAACAGGAGAGCAAAGAAGCCATCAGAGATGAACAACAATCCAATGGTTTTGGTTCAAGATGAAGCTGGTGCTTACAGAGACCAAGAGGGTCAGTTGTGCAATGCGAGAGGATAACGATTGGATGGAGAAGGGAACTTCATTTCACCTGCTCATGCTGTCGAGGAGATTGTCGCTGGGAACGCGAATGCAGGGAATGTTAAGGTTAATCGTGGTAGAACGATTGGTGAGTACAACAGGCCTGATCAGTTTTATGCAAATCGATCAGCGATTCGTCCTCCTGCTTTTCAGAGGAATGACTTTGAGCTGAAACCTGCATACTTCACTCTTGTGGGTCAGCACCCTTTTCATGGTCTTTCTCATGAACACCCTATGGATCACATTGAGAAGTTTGAGGATTTGGTTACAAGCATCAAGAGCAATGGAGTATCCTATGATTACCTCTTCTGTAAGCTCTTCCCATACTCTCTTGGTGGGGATGCAGCTTATTGGTTGAATCAGTTACCAGCTGGGTCACTGACTACTTGGGAAGAGACTAAGAATGCATTCCTGAACAATTTCTATGATGATGCACGATCCGAGGAGCTCAGGAACAAGATCTCCTAGTTTTCTCAAGAACCTACTGAGGTGTTCAAGGCTGCTTGGACGAGATTCAGATCATACCAGAGAGATTGTCCACATCACGGGTACTCTGATGTTCTGTTGTTGGGTCTTTTCTTCAGAGGGATTGATTGGAGGCACCAGATGGCTTTGGATGCTGCAAGCAATGGAAATTTCAACACCAGGTATCCTGAGGACGCTTATGTGCTGATTGAGAATTTTGCATCAAGCAATAGTACCAAGAATGGAGACATGGAGCGCAAGAAGCTAGCTGGTGGCATGGAGAGTTTGCAGATTGCTGAGGTTCAGGCTAAGTTAGATTCTATGCACAATCTTCTGATGGGCAAGACAACAAGGGCTGTCACTTTGCTGAAGATGTTGAGGTATTCAATGAGGATGAGTAGAGGATGTTAACTATATTGGTGGTTCTGGTTTTCAAGGTCAGATGAATCAATTCAACAACAACCGAAACTTCAACAATAATTCTCAGCAAGGAGGGTCGAATCAATTTGGCCAGAAACCATCTCAGAACAATGGGTATACAAGGAACTATGAAAATTCATCTTATCAGCCTATACCTTCTAAGCTCCTAGATAGCAAGATTGAATATATGTTTGAACAGCTGGTTCAAGGATAGCAGCAGATCACAATGGATCTCAATGGAAAGATAGATGCTTTGTACAAGGATATGAGTGGAAGGATCGAAGCCCTTAATACTCATCAGAAGATGCTGGAAACGCAAGTAGCTCAGACTGCAGCAGCTGTCAAGGGAAAGATGGCTCATTCACAGAACGGATACGTCAATGCAATCACCTTAAGAAGTACAGGAAATTTCAAAAACCCTGTCGAAGGTGATTCCGAACCTGATTCGTCGGTATCGACCGACACCACTTCTGATATTGATCGATACCGACCTGAAGAAACGACACATGAGCCTTGTGTCAATCGACACCAACCTTGTATCGGTCGACACCCCTCGCATGCTGAACCAGAGATTGTGAAGAAACCGGAGGTGATTCAGGAACGTGTTTACAAGCCTAAGATGCCATATCCTAGACCACCTAGACATCTCATGAAACCCATCACTGCAGAGAACTTGCTCGCTTTCGAGAAGATGGTAAGGAGGATTCCCCATACTTTGTCTTTTGACGAAGCCTTTGAAAATCGCCCTTTGGAATGTTACTTCCGAGATTGCAAAGAAACTAAGGAAGAGATCAGGGCAATCTTCATCAAGGCAAGAAGCACACCACCACCGATGAAGCAGTTGACTAAGAGGGAAGACCCATGAAAATTTTATGTTCCATGCTCTATCTCTGGAGTTGAATTCAAGGAATCTCTGGTTGATTCAGGGTCTAGCGTCAATGTCATGTCAAGGGCACTTGCAGAGAAGTTGAAAATTGGTGACATTAGATCTACTCAGATGGCTCTCACATTCGCGAACTCTTCCACATCGGTTCCATACGGTACAATCCCTGATATGATGGTTAAAGTAGGAGACTGTCTGGTTCCTACTGATTTTCAGGTTGTGGAGATAAGTGCAAGGTCTAGTACGCATTTGATTCTTGGAAGGCCGTTCATGGCTACGGTTGGTGCAGTTATAGACACGCCCAATAAGAGGATCTCGTTCTCATACATTGACGAGGAGGTCTCCTACAAAGCCATCCCCTCTAGAAGAGCTCCCAAACAGATCTCTTGCATCACCGTTGGTGCAGGAGAGACGTTGATGGTTGATCTTTTTGAAGAGCCTTATGATGAGCCAACTGTCATAGAAGTTCTGGATCGTCCTCCTATCATCACCAAGAAAGTCATCAAAAAGATTAAGGCAAAGAAGGAGGTGAAGAACAAAAGAGTCGAGAGTGCTATACATGTGACTTTAATCCCTCAGAAGTGCGATGGAGATTCGATCGAATATAAGGTGAAATGCAAAGGGACCTCAAGACCATTTTCTAAGGCTAGAGTTCTTCTTACTCCGGAGCTGAAAGAGAAATGATAGGAGGTTGTGGAGTGCATGTTGAGCAGAACTCTGTAGCTGGAAATGTCAAAGTGTGGAGCTTGTTTTGGAGCAAGTTCTCATTCTTATCCTGAATGATCGTCAGTAACGTCAAGCTCGTGACGTGAAACAAACGCTTGGTAGGAGGCAACCCACTGGTGAGTTTGTATAAAAGACTTTTTCTTTTCATTTTTTTGTGTTTTGTGTTTTGTGTCAGGATAAACAAGGAGCAAACACGAAATCGCCAGAGTATCGATCGATACCATGTATGTATCGGTCGATACCCTGCGCGAATGAGGAGAGTTCATTGTATCGACTTAAGCTTGGTATCGATCGATACCAGGCCGTGTGTCGGTCGATACACCTGTCCCAAATCGGTAACTCCTTCTTTTCTTTCACGATTCTACTATGTTCTTTTGTTTCTTTCTCCAACCTTAAGCTAGATAACAATGGGGACAGTGTTGTTCAAGTCTGGGGGAGTTAATCGCTGACATTGTTTTTGTTTTTCTTGAGAGTCAGTCGTTTTGAGTCAATTCGTCATTTTATTGAGTCAAACTTGGTTGGAGACTGTGATCTTTTTCTTGACTCTATTGTTCTGACTCTACTTCTAAGTAACCATTGTTACATAATCAGTTATAGATCGACTAATAAAAAATCCAAAGGCTGACCAGTTAACTAGAAGACACTCATGTTTCCAGGAAAGTTATTTAAAGTCTGAGCCAAATTTTTGCACTTCATTGATGTGATTGATGTCCATAGAGCTTGATTTCTCATTCATATCCGACAAAGGAACCCACGTGTTTAGAGTAATGGTATTTCTCTCCCTGTTACAAGTTAATAAATAAGATGCATTAAAAGATGAAATGATTTTCTTCTGAGTAGAGGGTTAAGAAAATTTCCAGCGATCCCATTATTCTACTTCAGAGGGAATGATCACACAAAGGTGGAAGCGAGGTTAGGAAAATTTTCTGTCATACCATTATTTGCCTACACCTTTGATTACTTTTTTAGGGAAGAACCGGGGATTCGGTGGCAAACACCATCAATACTCGCGTCTCGAACTTTAATAAGCATATGCGAGAATATAATAAGAAATAAGTCTGGGGGAGAGAAAATAATACCAGAAAGTGTGAAATTGGATGGTTCCTTGTCATGATACTGTATGGGAAAGAATCTGGAAGGTTCTTGGTATTAATCACATCAATGAAACTGGCGATGAGGGCTTGATTGAACGATGCTGTGAAATAATGTGTGTAGTCTGGGAAGCTGCGAATGTCTACGGAGAAGTAAATGTTGGTTAGATTTGGAACTGATTAGGTGATATGTGGAGCACTAAGAGAAATGGTCATTGCAATGTTTCATGAACAGGTGAGTCTCTATGTTTTTAAACCACTTTCTCTGATTTAGTTTTCTGTTTTGCTTGAGGGCAAGCAAAGGCTAAGTCTGGGGGAGTTGATATATCATGGTTTTTACTCCTTTTAAGCCATGATATAAGTCCATTTTATAGAGTATTAATTTCTACTATTTTGTAGTGTTTTAGAGTCTTTTACAGGTTTTAGCACGTTTGGAGCATAATTGGAGATATTGGGGTTTTCTGGAGCATTTTGGAGCAAAGCAAGAGTTCGTGTAGCTGAGTACTCGATTTGAAGCCTCGGTATGGATCGATACTGACTAGTATCGGTCGATACTCACTGCAGCAAGACACGATCGCGATTTTTCCAAAAGTTAAAGAATTGCAAAATTGTCAAGAAATCTTTATTATTTACAAGAAGCCCCAAAACGTGACTTAGGTTATTTATTAGGATTTTACAGCCACTTTGATGGCTACGCTTTATTTTTTTTACTTTGGTTTTGTGAGAGAGCTTTTGAAGGGAGACAAGTCTGAAACTATGTTCGTCCGAGAGAAGATTTTGAACCCTCTTGTTACTCTTTCTTATTATTTATTAAAGTATTTATTCAGTCATGTGTATTGCTTCAATTTTCATGTCTGAGTAGATCTCTAGTTAGGTTTAGGGTTCTCATAAGGGATTTCTTTGAATGCTAGGTTGATTAGTTGTTTAGGGTTCATAATCTGAATAAGTTCTTCACCATAGGTTGTTCTCATTGTTAATTATGGATTGATCACCTAGAACTTAGATCTTAGGATAATTGATTAGGCACGAGAGTGCGATTAATTACCTGATAGAACTTAGGGTGAGCAAAATAACTATTCACAAAGAGATTTGGTTTAGTTGTTTTATGAACAAATCAAACATGAACTAAAAGTTGGTTTAAACTTTAGGATTCGCAAAGAGATTTGGAATTCTAGGATTTAGGCTTAGATAATTCTCGCAACGAGAGTTGGTTAATTATACCCTAGTGATTTGAGTTCAAGAACCGCGCATAACATGAACCCCGATTAGTTAATTTATCTGCATTCATTGATTTCCTGAGAAATACCCTGAACCTATCTTTCTCCAATCAAACTTACAATTCGTTTAATTTACGTACTTGTTTTCAATTTCATTGATCACTTAGCTTAATTCTCTTCTATATAATCTATTGTGTGTTTCCGTAAGTTCTATCGTTGGATTGTACGATATTCACAGACAGATTTGAGCGTTCTCTTTGTGACCTTGGCTCAAGTGTCAACCTCATGCTGTACTCAGTTGCTAAACGGATGGGGATGACAGACTTCACAACCACAAGAATCTCCCTGGTATTTGTTGATCGCTCAGTTAGACTTCCAGAAGGGTTACTCGAAGACTTCCCTATTAAGATTGAGAATTGCTTGATCCCAACTGATTTCATCGTCCTGGAGTACGATGCTGAGCCTGAGGATCCTCTTATCCTAGGCAGACCATTCCTTGCAACAGCCGGTGCTTTGATTGATTGCAGAAATGGGAAGATCGCTCTTAACATCGGTGATTTGGTCATGACTTTTAATATGGAGAAGATGATGAAGAGACCAACCATCGATGGACAGACTTTCTTTGTAGATAACTTCAGTGATATAGCTGAAGAGTACTTCCTGGAAATGCATCCTGAGGATCCACTGGAGAGAGCATTGGTCTGTTCAGCTGAGTCAGAGGTTTATTCGTGTGATGATACTGTTGGATACTCGAAGATGCTCGACTCAGCACCACATGTATCGATCGATACTCCCCCAGTATCGGTCGATACCCTGCGACCAGAAAGGGAATTGGCCGAGGGTTCTAAGCAAGTTGCTGGGCTTGGAGATTGGAGCGAGGAAAATGCTCCTAAGGTGGAACTCAAGCCACTTCCAGCAAATCTGAGGTATAGTTTTCTTGTTCCTAATTCCACATACCCAGTAATTGTTAATGCTTCTTTGAACAACACAGAGATTGCCTTACTGCTGAGCAAGCTGCGCAAGTATCGCAAAGCTCTTTGCTATTCTCTTGATGACATTTCAGGAATATCAGCGGACCTGTGCATGCATAGGATTCATCTTGAGGACGAGTCAAAGGCTTCAATTGAACATCAGAGGAGGCTGAATCCGAACCTGAAGGAAGTGGTCAAAAAGGAGGTGATGAAGCTTTTGAAAGCTGGGGTCATCTATGTTATTTCGGATAGCTCTTGGGTCAGTCTAGTACATGTTGTTCCTAAGAAATGAGGGATAACTGTGGTGAAGAATGAGAAGGATGAGATGATTCCTACTAGGACTATCACTGGGCATCGAATGTGCATTGACTACAGGAAGTTGAATACAGCTACACAGAAAGATCACTTCCCATTGCCATTCATTGACCATATATTGGAAAGGTTGGCTAGTCATCCCTACTACTGTTTTCTCGATGGGTATTCAGGTTTCTTCCAGATTCCGATACATCTAGATGACCAAGGGAAGACGACTTTTACATGTCCCTATGGCACATTCGCATATAGGAGAATGCCATTTGGATTGTGTAACGCTCCAGCCACCTTTTAGAGATGCATGATGTCTATCTTCACAGACATGATTGAGGACTTTATGGAAGTGTTCATGGATGATTTTTCAGTGTATGGATCATCGTTCAAGGACTGTTTGGATAATTTGTACAAGGTGCTACAGAGGTGTGAAGAGAAACACTTGGAACTTAATTGGGAAAAGTGTCACTTTATGGTTCAGGATGGCATCGTGCTTGGGCACAAGGTTTCTGAGGCTGGGATCGAAGTTGACAAGGCCAAGATTCAAATCATGACAAGCCTCCAACCACCAAATTCTGTTAAGGATATTCGAAGCTTCCTTGGTCATGCTGGGTTTTACAGGAGGTTCATCAAGGATTTCTCCAAGTTAGCACGCCCACTCACCGCCCTATTATGCAAGGAGATCAAATTCGACTTCACACCAGAATGTCTTGCAGCCTTTGAGGAGATTAAAAAGGCTTTGGTGAGTGCTCCTATTGTGCAACCTCCTGATTGGACTCTGCCTTTTGAGATCATGTGCGACACTAGTGATTTTGCTGTTGGATCAGTTCTGGGTCAGAGAAAGGATAAGAAGCTGCACGTTATCTACTATGCCAGCAGGACATTGGATGATGCTCAGAGGAATTACAACACCACAGAAAAGGAACTACTTGCAGTTGTTTTCTCCTTTGAGAAATTTTGCTCTTACCTGACTGGGAGCAAAGTGATTGTTCATACTGATCATGCTGCTCTCAAATATCTGATGCAGAACAAGGATCTCAAGCCTCGCCTTTGTCGTTGGGTTCTTTTGCTACAAGTTTTCGACATCGAGGTTAAGGAAAAGAAAAGAATAAAGAACGGGGTCGCTGACCATCATTCTAGAATTCGGATCGATGCAGACGTCCCTATTGATGATCAACTACCAGAAGAGTCCATTTACTTCATTGAAACTGAGTTTCGAATGGGTTTTGCCGAAACTCAGCAATTCCCACGAATTGCAGGTTTTGGTATCGATTGATACTCACCTAGTATCGGTCGATACCCTGCGAATTCCGAACCTGATTTGACTGTTGAACACCTTGGTGCTTCTGAAGAATATCTAGTCGCTGCAGCTGATTCTGATCAATCGGGGTACGCTGATATTGTCAACTATCTCGCTGCAGATGCGGAGCCAAAGTACCTCAAGAAATATGACAAGAAGAAGTTTATGCGCGACATTAGGCGATTCTTTTGGGATGAACCTTACCTGTACAAGCACTGTTCTGATGGTGTTTACCGGAGATGCATTGCTGGATCAGAGATACCTAGTGTTCTGTTTCATTGTCATGGGTCTGAGTATGTTGGACTCTTTGCTACTTTCAAAACATTGTCTAAGGTTCTTCAAGCAGGTTTCTGGTGGCCTACTATGTTTAAAGATGCTCATACCTTCGTTTCGTAGTGCGATGTGTGTCAGAGGAGAGGGAAGATCAGTAAGAGACATGAGATGCCACAAAATTTCATCCTCGAGGTTGAGATTTTTTATTGTTGGGGCATCGATTTTATGGGTCCCTTTCCTGCATCATACAAGAACAAATACATCTTGGTCGCTGTGGACTATGTCTCCAAGTGGGTAGAAGCAATTGCTAGTCCCACCAACGATACTTCAGTGTTCCTTAAGTTGTTTAAGAATATCATTTTCCCTCGATTTGGAGTACCTCGGATTGTTATAAGTGATGGTGGCTCTCACTTTATTAACAAGGTTTTCAAGAGGATGCTGAAGAAGCATGGTGTTAATCATCGTGTAGCTACTCCTTATCATCCTCAGACTAGTAGGCAAGTTGAGGTCTCCAACAGGCAAATCAAGGAAATTTTAGAGAAGACTGTGGGTACTACTAGGAAGGATTGGTCTACGAAGTTGGATGACGCACTGTGGGCATACAAGACTGCTTTCAAGACACCACTTGGGACTACACCGTTTCACTTGCTATATGGGAAAGCGTGTCATCTTCCGGTGGAAATCGAGCATAAGGCAGCCTGGGCTACAAAGCTGATGAATTTCGACATCAAGTCTGCCGCTGAGTGGCGATTGATTCAGCTGAATGAGCTGGATGAGATTAGGCATCATGCCTATAAAAACTCAAAGTTGTACAAGGATAGGACCAAGGCATATCACGACAAAAAGATCCTCACCAGACACTTTGAACCCAATGATCAGGTACTTCTGTATAACTCTCGTTTGTATTTGTTTCCTGGTAAATTGCGTTCTCGTTGGTCAGGTCCTTTCAAAGTCAAGGAGGTTAGACCACATGGCGCACTTGTCTTGACAAATCCTTCAAGAGAAGAGTTCAATGTCAATGGACAAAGGGTGAAACACTATTTCCAGACAACTGAGATTCCAGAAGGCCAAATAATGCCTCTGGATGATGCACCCAATGCCTGAACGGCGGTACAGTCAAGCTAATGACATTAAACAAGCGCTTAGTGGGAGGCAACCCACTGGTGAGTTTGTATATAAGTCTTTTTTATTTTATTTTTTTTCGTTTTGTGTTTTGTGTCAGGATGAACAAGGATAAACATGACTTGACATCGATCAAATCGCCAAGGTATTGATCGATACACTGACGGTATCGGTCGATGCCCTACGCACATAAGCAGTTTCTCGTGTCGACTTACGCCTGGTATCGATCGATACTAGGCCGTGTGTCGGTCGATACTGACGGTCCATTCTGGTAACATTCTTGTTCTTCATGATTCCACTATGTTCTTTTGATTTCTTTCACCAACCTTAGGCTATATAACACTGGGGACAGTGTTATTCAAGTCTGGGGGAGGTAGTCGCTGACATTGTTTTTGTTTTTCTTAGAGTCAGTCGTTTCTGATTCAAAATTTGTTTAATTTAATCAAAAATTGGTTGGAGATTGTGATCTTTTTCTTGAATCTATTGTTCTGACTTTACTTCTAAGTGACCATTGTTACAGAATCAGTTCTAGATCGGACTAATGAAAAATCCAAAGGCTGACCAGTTAACTAGAAGACACCCATGTTTCCAGAAGAGTCCGTTGAAACCTGAGCCAAATTTTGCACTTCATTGATGTGACTGATGTCCATAGAGCTTGATTCCTCATTCATATCTGACAAAGGAACCCATGTGTTTAAAGTAATGGTATTTCTCTCCCCTGTTACAAGTTAATAAATAAGAGCATAAAAAGATGAAATGATTTTCTTCTGAGTAGAGGGTTAGGAAAATTTCCAGCGATCCCATTATTCTACTTGTGAATGAATGATCACACAAAGGTTGGAAGCGAGGTTAGGAAAATTTCCCGTGATACCATAATTTGCCTACACTTTTGATACATAGAGAGAGGATAATCGGGGATTCGGTGGCAAACACCATCAATACTCGCGTTTCAGACCTTAATGTGTATATGCAGATCTAAAAAAGAAAGAAAAAATACGATGAGAAATAAGTCTGGGGGAGAGAAAATAATATCAAAAAGTGTGAAAATTGGGTAATTCTTTTGTCATGATATTGTATGGGAAAGAATCTAGAAGATTTTTTGGCATTGATCGCAGCGATGAAACTGGCAATGAGGGTTTTATTTGAATGATTCTGTGAAATAATCTGTGTAGTCTGGGAAGTTGTGAATGTCTACGGAGAAGTACATGGTGGTTAGATTTGGAACTGGTTAGGTGATATGTGGAGCACTAAGGAAAAAGGTCATTGCAATGTTTTAAGAACAAGTGAGTCTTCAAATCTCTTTCTCTTGTTTAGCTTTCTGTTTGCTTAAGAGCAAGCAAATGCTAAGTCTGGGAGAGTTGATATATCATGGTTTTTACCCGTTTTAGGCCATGATATAAGTTTTTTTTATAGAGTCGTTCTAGTATTTTGGAGTATTTTCAGGTTTTAGGTACGTTTGGAGCATTATTGGAGATATTGAAGCATTCTGGAGCCTTTTGGAGTCAAGCAGAGATCATGTAGCTGAGACACCGAATTGATGCATGAGTATCGATCGATACACTTATGGTATCGATCGATACCCGTCGAGGAAACATAAGGATCGCGACTTAATTGAAGATTTAAGATGTTGCAAATTGCCCTAGAAGAGTTTATTATTTACAAGAAGCCCCAAAACGTGTTTTAGGTTATTTATTTAGGTTTTTCAACTACTTTTGTGGCTAAGTTTTATTCTACACTTGAATTCTACTTTGTTCTTGGTGAGAGAGCTTTTGAGGGAGACAAGTCTGAAACTATGTTCGTCCGAGAAAAGATTTTGAACCCCTGTTTTACTCTCTTTTTTATTATTTATTTGATGATTTATTCAAACATGTTTATTGCTTTAATTTTCATGTCTGAGTAGATCTCATGTTAGGTTTAGGGTTCTCATAAGGGATTTTTTTGAATGCTAGGTTGATTAGTTGTTTAGGGTTCATAATCTGAATTAGTTCTTCATCATAGGTTGTTCCCATAGCTAATTCTGGATTGATCACCTAGAACTTAGATCTTAAGTTAATCGATTAGGCACGAGAGTGCAATTGAGAAACCTGATAGAACTTAGGGTGAGCAAAATAACTATTCGCAAAGAGATTTGGTTTAGTTGTTTTGTGAACAAATCAAACTTGAACTAAAAGCTGGTTTAGACTTTAGAATTCGCAAAGATATTTGGAATTCTAGGATTTAGACTTAGATAATTCTCGCAACGAGAGTTGGTTAATTATACCTTAGTGATTTGAGTTCAAGAACCGTGCATAACCTGAACCCTGATTAGTTGGTTTATCTGCATTCATTGATTTCCTGAGAAATACCATGAACCTATCTTTCTCCAATCGAACTTACAACTCGTTTAATTTACGTACTTGCTTTCAATTTCATTGATCACTTAGCTTAATTCTCGTCTATATAATCTATTGTGTGTTTCCGTGAGTCTCTGTGGATTCGATCCCTAAATATTACAACCGACAAAGCTTTAATACTTTTAGGGTAATAATTTGAGCTTATCATCGAGCTTCTAGAGAACAAAATTGAAGAATGAGACTACGAAATTTAAACCCTGACAATATACTTACACTAGATTTCGGGAATTCTTGATTAGAACAATCGAATTTGCAAAATCGTTCTTAGAAATTCAAAAAAAAAAGGATTTTGGGAAAATTGGGGATTTTGGGGGAAATTGGGGATTTTAGGTTGATGGATATATGGGTAGGGGTTTAACTCGGGTCAGTGTTTTTAGTTTGTATCGGTTTTTTTGGTTTAGTTTCGGGGTTTAATGGTTTGCTCTCTGGTTAAGAACATAAACCGTAAAAACCGACATCCGTGGGGATATAAGCCTCAAACCGACATCCGTTTGAAATCTTCATTGTAGGAATTCTTCAGGATAAAGATTCCAATAAAACTTAAACTGTTTGGATGTTTCTTATTTTTTCTTAACCATTGAGTAATAGACTATGCCCTGGAAAAAATAAATACCAGTTAAATCTTCAAAGTGCTATAGCGAAAGATAGATTAAGACTATTTACTCATTGTCCGATAACTAAGAAATGACCTATTGAATCAAAGATTATTCTTTTCATGAATAAACGTACTGGCAAAATTAATATAAAAATTCTCGAGGCTTATAACATTTATCATCTGTTGAAATATCTTTAGACCTTCTTCAAATTGGTCAGAAGATTTTAAACCAATCTCCATTAGTAAAGAGGTTTTATAGGCTTCGAGTCAAGAATGAATGAAAGCTTAACTTACATGTTCACCCCTTTCCAACAATTTATGAGAAGGCACACATAGCACCATGATGATAACGTACGTTCATCCTTAAAACATAGAGCGAATAATATATTATACATCTTGCAGGAAATGATAAATATGATGAACTCATATACATGAGTTCCTTAAAATAATTACAAATCAAACATACACCACTTTGATCGAAGAATCTTTATATTTGAATACAATATTTTTGTTGGCAAGAGTTTGTTCTTGTATAAACTAGAGCTGTCAAGCGGGTCCAACCCGCTCCGCGCGGATTACATGTATTTTCCGATTCGCATCGACCCGCCCCGCTTGACTCATTAACAAAAATTGTTCGACCCGCACCTGCCCCGCTTGAACCCGAGGGTAACCCGCAAATATTTTTTTTAAAAATTAGTAAAAAAATATATTTAATAAAATAAATTTTCACATAAAAAACATAAATACACAATTTTCTGAAAAAATAAATAAAATAATTAATTAATTTATATATATTACAAAACAAATCAGTTAACAAAAAAAAAATATATATATATATATATATATTACAAAATATTTCAAAATTTTAATAATATTTAGTAAATAATTTTTTTTTTTTTGTAATTGCGGATAACCCGCGAGAAAAAAATACCGACCCGCACCCGCCCCGATTTTTGGTATTTTGAAAATTTTCGACCCGCACCCGCCCCGCAGCTGGTAAAAACCTGCGGGACCCGTGGGTAAATTAAACACTCAAATTGACAGCCCTAAATCATCACAAGGATCAAAAGTTATGTTGAAGAAAATCTAGATAGCTCGCATACTGTTAGAAGTATAAGATCTCTTTTGTGTTAAGACACACATGATATATGGTATGTTTCCTTTCATACATTGATATTCACCTCTTCTGGGTAAGATCGGGTGTAGAATTTGAATCCAAATGAAAGTAATTATAGACAAAAAAAAAAAAATAGTTTATAAAAGCCTTGAATATCGTTCGTCCTCGACCCTTCTATGCATCAGCTTTGGTCATCGTAATTAAAATTACTTCATTAACACAAACAATGTAATGCATCTTTGAATCAAAGACTACACATAAGAGATCTAATATCACAATTAGTTTTAATGTTTACCTCAGCCTTGTCGATGTCCATTTTCATCTTCTTCCTCTTTGATTTCTTCGTATATTGATGAATTTATAAATATATAATCTCAGTCTATGCACCATTCGTTCTAAAAGTGGATATGATGTATATGACGCCTCAGATACGAAGAAAAAAAGATGAGAAGTGAATCTTAGATAAAACTGATAGTGATCTTAATAAGCAAAGAGGAGTTGAAAGAGGGGAAGTTAAGAGGTCAGTTGAAGAGATCATTGAGTAGAAGATGAGTCATAGTCTATGGAACAAAGTTATCGTTATTTGGGTGAGAAATGTTTTAGACGAGGAGTCATGAGCGTCATAAATTAGTGGCATCAAATTTCTTCGCTTTAGTTTCCTTTGACATATGTCGTTTTCATAAAATTTAATAACGATGATGTGTGATTAAGTAATATTTTGATTGGTCTTCAGAATCTAAGATTTGCTGATGTGTCAGCTTCTCATAACACAGAAATGCTGATGTGTCATATCATGATGTGTCATCTCCTTGTGAGACACACTGAATCTTTATATAATAGACTAGGTAAATACATGCGCTACGCCGCGAGACATTTTTGGAATTATTTATTTTGTTTTTATTTTTTAATAGATTGTAATATATTAAACGAAGATGTTAAGCAAAGAAAATAGTGAGAACACCAAAATCTAATGAAGACACAAACATTGGAGATTAGGTCGAAGAAACGAAACAATAAAAAAGACGGAGATTTTGTTATTTATTTATTAATAAACTAAAATAAAGGGAATATAATAAAATAATGGGTTTATAATATTGTGATGAGTCCATAAATGTGTATAAATAAAAGGATCCAACTTTTATCTTCTCTTAATCTTTTCGCCTTCTTTTCTACGCTTGCATCCGTTTCCCAAGCCTCCAAACCACTCACCATATGTTACCATAATGTTCTGATGCGGCTATTGATTCATAGCATTCTATATCATCATCAAAGAGTCTCATGGCATAACAACTTTCTTTGAAAGGTTTATGTGTAATGCCTCCAACGGTTTGTTTCTTCATTGCTCATACAAATTTGTTTTGTGATTTATCATCATTCGTAGATAATATAACTCACATGATGATGAATAAATGTTAAATGTCCTACTAGTGCGCGCTTTCCTCTTTGTTGTGTTGACCATTTTCTTGTTTTGTTATCCCACAAAAAAACTATTGGAAACTCGTTATATGTGAGACTGCTTGCATGCAAAAAACCAGCCAACTTTATTTTTATGCAGCCTTTGGGTTGAACCTATGAATAAGATAGTTAAAAGATTCATCACTTGCAACAATATACAGATGTTAAATATTTGTATGAAATAATTGAGAAACATACCTTTGAATTTATATTGAAGTTGAGTAAAAGAGCAATAATAGAATTTGAGTGATCTGAGTAAAAGAGAAACAACTAAGTGGGTATTTATATTCGTTTTGATTTATATATATATTAAATGTTTTAGGTGAATATTGTCTCTTCGTTTGGTATATATATTTTAAATATATGAATACTTTGAATTTAGACTTTATTTGTTTTGATTAGTTTAAATTAAATTATAGTATTTTTGGGAGTCTAATAAATGATTTAATATTTAATAACTCATGTAAACAAATAACGAAGAGAATTTAAAGTGAACATTACACTTAATAGTTTTATCAATTTATATTCATTCTCGTATTAGCAAGTCAAAAAGAAATGGTCAATTATTTTTCTATGCTTCTAATGCATACATGGTGTCTCAATGGGATGAACATTTTAAAAATCAGAATTCGATATAAATGGATGGAGAAAAATATGCACATTTACATTTTTGTTAAATGAATAAGAAACCCGTTCACTAAATTTACTATAAATAAGTTGATTATGCCAATTCTCTTTCAATCACTCAATATCAAATCCAAAAACTACATCATGAAAAGAAACAGGTCTAAACAAGTGCTTAATGATCTAAATGATGACATGTTAGATGTCATTCTTGGAAAAGTAAGAGAAGAATCTTATCCGGATTTGCAAGCTTGCATCATTTCGTGCAAGACATTGCATAGAGTCTTAAAATTTCCAGATGTTTTGAAGAAAGTCAAACTTCATGATGTCTGTCCACCACTGTGGGATCAAATACCGAAGAAATTTGAGCTACTATATGAATGCACGAAATATGAAAATGTTCATGCCATATTCTTATATGGACTAATATATAGATTTCTATTATCTAAAACAAACTATTTCAGGATCTAGAGTAAACTTTTATTAGTGACACAAGCAACTCATCCTGAAGCTATGTATCTTTATGGTATGATTTTAATATATCAAGGGCAGTTGACTAAAGGGTCCAACTACATTAAACCACTCTGTAAAAAGCAAAGAATTGAAGCAGTAATGCAATGTCAGCTTAATTGTCGTCATGTTGTTCTAAATTTGAATGTAAGGCAATATCGTGATTATGATATGTTGCTATCTGAAATTGAAGTTGGGTATGATTGTGTCGTCGGAGAGTTCGATGATGTATGCGACAATTGTTTCATCTACAAGGAAATTTTTCGTTTCATAGATTATATGCATTATGTCTAAGTTTTTTTTAGAATTTTTTTATGTAAACACATTCTTTTTTATGTAAACACATTATGTATTCACGAATTCTCTTTTATTAATATTAATATATTTCTTTTGAAACTGAAAAAAACGACTCATGAAATGGTCTCTGGAACAATGAAGTAAAAGGGAGACATGATAGAAATAGTATACTAAGAAAAATACTTTTTATAAAGTGATTGCAATAACAACTTTGTGTAAAACGAAAGGAGAATTTTGTAGAAACAACTATGTATATGTTCTGCAAATAGAAACCAGAAGAATATTGTAAACTAAATAAATGCCTTGAGAAAGATAGTAACAAGATATAGTATCTTTGCAAGAGCTGAAGTGGGAAACACTTCTAGATTGTTGTTCTAGTTCCCAACTTTCCTTAAATATCATCCAACACTTAAAGTTATGGGAAATTTAGTTATCATGTACTTATATCACATGCAAGACATATATAAGAAATTGTGACAGAAGAGCGTGAACAAACCGAAAAGCAAACATTCCATCTATAGTTCATGAATATTCCATCGCATAAGTCGAAGAAAGGTTTGTTCTTCTCAGTCAGCTGATCTTGTCATTAAAGATAGCCACGAACAGTGACACAGTCGTACCTACAAAAAAAAGTTATCAGATCAAAGTGGCTTACACACAAGAACAAAAAAGAAACTTTTGAACTACTCATCATATTACGTACTAAAGCCCTAGGTGTAGATAAATGCAAGACTTTGTTAGATGGCTCACGAATTCCTTCAAATTTGGAATATGTTCTTCTTCATCTATTTTGTTCTCTATATTTATCTGCAGGTAATGGTTTGCATTCTAATCCAGAATATAGAGTCATCAACTCCGCATACAATACAACAATTGATAACAATTCTAATTATTGATTCAAAAACTAAGTTGTGTAAGAAAGAACTATTGGAGACATTTTCGGGAAGACCTGTGCTGCTGTGCAACATTGGGTAGAGCCAAACTCTTAGAGAAGGCGAATATAGAAGGATGCGATGTAGCTTCGATTCTGATAGGCCCCAAATCCTCGCCTTTGCATGAAGAAGCTCGGTGAACGAGCTGATCAATTATCTCCGCCTGCTTCTGCTCGATATCCATCACTAACGCACTACGAATACAGAAACTTAAGTCAGCAATTAAAGGGTGTAGGAAGCATCAGTGAAGTTAAAAAAAGAACAAAGAAAAAAACCAGTCCCAAGGCCTACGATGAACCGAAACCAGTGATATAAACAACAAAGAAGAGTAATGTAATCAACTCATGAGAAACTTGGTTAATCCCATCAAATAGGTTTCCAGCTCATGTTTAAAGACGGTATGACTAAGAATTTTCAAGAAAAAAAATCTTATATGATTTGAAATTTAAGCTATAGATGTGCTTCATTGATCGAAATAGATCAATCTAAGATAGTGAGGATGAAAATGTACTGTGTTAATCCAAGATTCACACTCTCAAGAGCCTTTTGTAGGACCAAAAATTCGCACAATAACATGATAGTGATTTAATCACGAATATATAAATAAACGTTAAGGAAAAACGAGTTTAAAAACGATATAAAATGACAAAATTAAAACGAAACAATAGAGGTGAGAGAACTCTCTTTCCTTAACTCAAAGAATCTCCCGTAGTGAGACGGTATAATACTTGATTCATGAGTCCTAGGATACAACCATTGAATTTGTTATCGCGAACACTCGATAACGAATCTATCGAACTAAATACTACGATATACTCTCGAGACACTTACTTGAAAAGAAGCGAGAAATTGCTGGAAACTTTCTTCTTTCTTTGCTTTTAGAAAAGCTTGTGAAAATGTGTTTTTCGGTGTGTAATATGAATGAGACTAGAGGCATGAATATATAGGCAGAGAAAGGAGGTATAATTCCCCAAAGTTTTCGATGTGGGATAAAACACTTTACTCTTTAACCACTAAGCAAATAAGTTTAGCCTCATTTCTCATTCACATTCATTCAATTTAATAAGCACATTTGCTTTATTAAAAAATTGATCCAAAAATCCCCAACATGAATAGAAATGATTCTAAACATACGAAGACTCTACTGACTAGACTCACTAGACAGACGGACTTTTCGAGAGTATAAACAAAAATTCACTGTGTCTGAGAAGGTAGCATTTTTCAGCTTTGAACCACTCATTGTTAACAACTGTCGGGTTTACTTGGCCAGGAGGTGAACATGATGTCTTGCACCACCCGGATTTTGATGTAAACCGAGACAACAGCTATAACCCAGCTTCATTTCTCGTAGAACTTAGTTCTCTATTGTGTTCATTTTGGCCTTGAACATGCCTGGTTTTTCGTGAGTGAACTTGCAAAATATAGCCTTACCTTCATTCTCCTAGAAACAACCCTCATTTCACACTCAATAGGTGATATGTCATTAACTTGCTTTCATAAGTATCATGTCATACTCCACTATTACAAAGTTATGGAATCATTAAAAGCCAACGCTTATCCTCAATATTCACAGGTAGCACTGTTTTATCATCCTAGGAACTGGGTAGAGACATAGTCTCACAGTGCTCAATTTTGAATCAGTTCAACTTCGTTTTCCCTTTTAACCTAGATCTTGGGATCTCCAGTCACATAGGTGGAGTATCCGTCAAACGCTATCTTTGTCTATAGGCTTTAAACCCATTCCTTTTGATGATTTTTTAATTTGATGTCGCTGCAAACTTTTGGTGAATGGAACCGCTAAGTTATCAGCCGACTTGATGTAATATATCGTAAGTACACCAATTGAGATCAATTGTCTAATGGTCTTATGCCGTCTTCTTATATGACGAGATTTACCATTATATAGGTTACTCAGTGCCTGAGAGATAGTCGGCTGGCTAGCACAGTGTACACGCAAAGCTGGCACTGGTTTTTCCTACATCGGGATATCTTCCAGAAAGTTCTGAAGCCATTCTGCTTCCTTTGCAGCTTTATCTAAAGCTATGAACTCAGATTCTATGGTCGATCTGGCGAACAGAGTTTGTTTGGAAGATTTCCAAGACACTGGTGCAGCACCAACTGTAAAGACATATCCACTCGTGGATTTTGAGTTTTTGGAGTCTGAAATCCAGTTGGCGTCACTGTATCCTCCCAAAACTGATGATTCTTTACCATAGTGCAGCCCATAACTTTTAGTATGACGTACATAGTCCAATACTCTTGTTATGGCTTTCCAGTGTTTATGTCCTGGATTACTAGTGTAGCGACTCAGTACATAAAATGTGTGCGCTAAATCGGGTCTAGTACAATTCGTTAAGTACATCAGACTTCCAATTACACGTGCATACTCCACTTGTGACACTGCTTTACCCGAATTTTTTTGTCAGGTGAAGACTAGGGTCTACGGGAGTTTTTGCAATCCCACTTGAGTAGATTTTGAATCTATCAAGTATCTTTTCAACATAATGAGCTTGAGACAAGATTATTTCTTCGGAAGTTCTAGTGATCTTAATCCATAGAATGTCATCCGCTAATCCCATATTTTTCATATCAAACTTGCTACTTAGCATGTTCTTAGTCTGACTGATCATGTTTTTATTGCTACTAATAATGAGCATATCATCAACGTACAAACAGAGCAAAACGTATCTGTGCGGAGTACTTTTGATGTATATGCACTTATAATATTCATTAATGCTGAAACCATTTGACATCATTATGTTGTCAAATTTTTCATGTCATTGTTTTGGAACTTGTTTAGGTCCATACAATGACTTCACAAGTCGACAGACTTTGTGTTCTTGTCCTGGGATAACAAACCCTTCGGGTTGTTTTATATAAATCTTCTCTTCTAAATCACCATTTAGAAAGGCAGTTTTCACATCCATTTCATGGATTTCTAGGTCTCTTAATGCTGCAATTCCGATCAGCATTCGAATTGAAGTTATTCTAGTTACCGGAGAATAAGTGTCAAAGAAATTCAGGCCTTCTTTTTGCCGAAATTCTTGCACCACAAGCCTAGCCGTGTATTTATCGATTGAGCCATCAGTTTTCAACTTTGTTTTGAAAATCAATTTACACTTTAGGGCTTTAAACCCTTGTGGTAGATCGGTTATCTCATATGTATTATTTTGCATAATGGATTCGATCTCACTATTAACGGATTCCTTCCAAAAAGGAGCGTTTGGTGTAGACATGGCTTCAGTGAAATTTCTCGGTTCATTCTTTAAAAGAAAGACCATTAAGAAATCTTCACCATAAGATTTTTCCTTACGAGATCTTTTGCAATGTCTAGGTTCATCTTCAACCTCTTCTGCATCATCTAAAAATGTGCCAGAACTGCTCACCTCATTTACAGAGGTAATTACATCTCTTTCTTCACGAGTTCGTTTTAGATTTTTATCTTTACACGGATTCACATGCTCAAAGAAAGAAGCATTCCTTGATTCCATGGATATCTGGTACGTCTGATTTATGAACCAGAAACTGATAAGCACTACTATTGTGTGCATATCCTATGAAAATACAATCCACCGTCTTAGGTCCAATTGTGACCTTTTTAGGAGGTGACACTGCGACTTTTTCCAGGCACCCCCACATTTTCAGGTATTTGTACAGATGCACTTTACCACTCCAAAAGTTCATATAACGTCTTGCCAATAAATTTATGTGGTAAGTAAAGCTTCCCCCCCCCCCCACATTTCTTGAGATAACTCAGAATCATGCATCTTTGCATTCATCATCTCACTACGACATCAAATTTTTTGTTCTGCAACTCCATTAGATTCAAGTTAATAAAGAGAAGTTTTTCCGACGAATAAAGTCATGTTCTCTAAAGAACGCATTTCTTTCTCAACAAACTCGCCACTTTTATCACGTATAACTATTTACATAGTTTTCTGTTGGTTTTAAAATTTCATCTTGTATGCTTTGAACTTTTCAAAATCATATTCTTGTTTCTTAACAAATACACACATATATCACAATAGATATCATTGTGGTAACAGCGTAATACCACTATTCAATTTGGTTATTCCCAACCATATTGACTTTAGAAACTACACTACGCGTGTCAATTTTAGTCATATTGGTATGGGATATCCCAATGTCTCTGCGTGGTCAATCTTGAGCTTCACTTGTCCACAACCTTCAATTTTGGACGAGCCGGTGTTACCCATTAACAACCGTTCCTCACTCTTGCATTTTTTATAAGTGCGAAACATGTCTCTATCAATGCATATGTGAGTGGTGGTACATGTGTTGTACCACCAATCTTTCGGGTTTTCCTCAACCGTGTTGACTTATGTGACCATAGCGCACATGTCATCTTAAGTCAGGTTGGCCATAGCCTTCCCTTTCTCTTTGCGATTGTCAATTAATCTTGCTACGACTTGCGCTAGCTTTATGACTAACCTTGTCACGCATGTGACACTTTCACAAGAACTTCATTGCACCCTTTCGCTTCATAAAGCTAATAGAGGCTTTCATAGAATTTTTCCTTCTCCCCTTGTCCTTGTGAACAAACAACATTAGCAGTGTGCTCACACTGAACACCATCTGCCTTGCGGTTTCAAAACTCGATCTGCAGCCTGACTATCAAGTCTTCAAGGGAAGTTGCATTCCGCTTGTGCTTGAGATAGTTTTTGAAGTCCACCCAACTTGGGGAAAACTTCTCAATAAAGCAGTTCACTGTGAAACTATCACTGATAAACATGCCTTAATCAGCTATCTCATGCGTTAGCAATTGAAGACAAACAAACGCAACCTCTAATTAATAAGAGTTTCGATATGGAATTAAATCGCAATTTAGAAACCGCTATCGAACTAATTAGAACTTTTAAAAGCGCGTTCTGAATCGAACCTGCTCAGAGCGTTCTGATTCGAACCTCCGCTGAGTGTTCGTCAAAGCGTTTCAGGAAACCTGTTTGATAATCGTTTTGGAAAACACAATTTGTTAATTGACGATTCCCGCGACGTTTATAAACGAAAGCAGTAGATAACAATATATAGTTAAGAATCACAATTCTAACACTAATGTCGAACTGATTCTAGAAAATAAAACCAAAAAATATATGGATGCAGACCAAAATCGGTCGATGCAAAATTTCAGAAAATCTTAAATCGATCGATGCACACAAGGTGTCGATCAATGTAAACCAAATTTTTCACATAATCGATCGATGCTAAACTATAGACTCGATCGATGCACAATTCCAATGAATCTGAAATCGATCGATGCACACGCGGTGTCGATTGATACAAGTGAATTTTGCACAGAATCGATCGATGCTAGAGTAAGTGTCGATCGATGCACCTTTTCAGAGATTTTCAAATCGATCGATGCACACCAGGTGTCGATCGATGCATGCAGTTTTTTTAAGGATCCGTTACACAGAATCGATCGATGCAACTTAGAAATTTGAACCTCGAAATAGAGTTCATTTCTTAGACGTTCGCAAATGACAAGCGGTATCGATCGCAATCGAACCAAATTCGAACCACAAAGTGCGTTCGATGTTTAAACCGTTCGCAAACGTTAAACAATTGGCGATTGTCGAAGCGTTTTACAGCGTTCGCACACCCAAGGACCATTTATTAATCGCAATTAATAACGTTTGTAAGAGACGTTAAAGTAATGCCGCTTCTACTATATGTTTGAGAGTCGCTAGATTAACGTTTGATAACGTTTGAGCATCACAAGCGGTAGAACGTCTTTTTATAAAATTGTTAAAATAAATCTGCTTCTACTACACGTTTGAGAGTTGCTAGATTAGCGTTTGATAACGTTTCAGTATCATAAGCAGTAGAAGAATCGTTTTAAAAAACCGTTTGAAAATGTTTATTTACTCGCGATTAAAATCCGTTTGATGTTTATAAAACAGAAAACGGATTTCTTTTATTTAAGATTGTAGGACCAAAAATTCGCACAATATAGAATAGCGATTTAATCATGAATATATAAATAAACATTAAGGAAAGACGAGTTTAAAAAACGATATAAAAACGACGAAATTAAAACGAAACAATGGAGGTGAGAGAATTCTATTTCCTTAACTCAAATAATCTCCCGTAGTGCGACAGTATAATATTTGATTCATGAGTCCCAGGATACAACCATTGAATCCATTATCGCGAACACTCAATAACGGATCTATCAAACTAAATACTACGATATACTCTCGAGACACTTACTTGAAAAGAAGCGAGAAATTGCTGGAAACTTTCTTCTTTCTTTGCTTTTAGAAAAGCTTGTGAAAGTGTGTTTTTTGGTGTGTAATATGAATGAGACTAGAGGCATGAATATATAGGCAGAGAAAAGTGGTTTAATTCCCCAAATTTTCCGATGTGAGATAAAACACTTTACTCTTTAACCACTAAGCAAACAAGCTTAGGCCAATTTCTCATTCACATTCATTCAATTTAATAAGCCCATTGGCTTTAAAAATTGATCCAACACCTTCTTCCCAGTGACAATGCAGTACCTCAAGCAATCGTCAAGCTGACGCTCGTTCTTCCCATCGATGTAACCTTCGGAGCTAAACCCATAGATCTGGCCACCGAATCGAGTCGAGAACTTGGACGCGTCTAAAAGCTGATTCCACTCTCACCGGAAAGAAATTTATCATAGTAAGCATTGACATCTTTCCCAAAGACAGAGACGAGACCCATACCGGTAATCACAACACGTTTCTTCGGATATGTCTCCGTTTTTAAAGCCAATGAGCATCTCCTCGTGGGTCTCGCATTGGCAATATGATGCGACAGTCGATTCGAAGGCCTTAGAAGTGGATTCGGTGGAGAAGCAAGGAGAGACGAAGATTGAAGAGCTTGCATGGCGGATCCAAAGAGAGAGATAGAGAAACGGGAAGAGCCTCCTACTGTTTGTGACGTGTCTAATTTTTGTAAGATGTGTAAAAATTTAAAGTGATTTGTACTAAAAAAAAAATTTTAATTGGTTCAATATTTTTATGACTTGTCTTCTTCTGAAAACATAAAAAAGTTGATGTGTCATCTCTTGGTCATTGTAATGATATATATATATATATATATAAAAATATTTCAGTTCTAATCTCAGAAATTATATCTAGTTTGTGAGGTTTCAACGGTAGCTTGTTTTGAATCTATATATACCCCGTTTGAAAAACGTATTATTTGGTCGAACACTTATAAGTTAGTATACAAAATCCAATTAAAAGTGTAACAAAGTAATCAAATAATATTTAATAAACATAGTCTTGACACGAAGATAAAGTATTTGCATCACTTCTTCAAATTAACAAAATAAGTTTTTTCATCATTTTCAGTTTCATCTTCGTTATATGTGTTTTCAATGAAAACAACAAAAAACTAATAAAGTTAAAAGTTATTATTTTTTCTTAGCTAGTTTAACCAGTATAAATTTCTGATTTAATCTACTAAATTGAAAAGGAAAATTGTCCGTTAGCTACACGAACTATACGAAAATGCATGACTACACATCCGAACTAAAATAATGTGTTGATAACTACATCATCTATTGATATAGCATATATACACATCCGAACTAACATGAATCATGTGCCCAACACCATGACCATCACTTTCTTTGCTTTTCCGGTGTACTGGTCGATGGACTCCGATGCTGACCCGCATTAACTCATTAAATCCGACACAAATTAAATAAAAACTTAAAAATGAAAACATAAAAAAATGACCTCATCAGCTTCTTCTTCCTCGTCAATTATGATTTACAGATAGAATTTTGATTCGGTAGGTTCTCTCAATTTCATTGAATTCGATTCTTCCGTTCATTTAATTTATGAGTATTGATGAACATCAAAATAGTGGGTGGTTAGGGTTTACGAAATTCTCAAAATTGTTTGCTAATTTGGGTGATAGGCGAATTAAGAAATTCCAATCCAAGCGAACCACCATGAGCCCTTTCCATCACTCACAATCATCTCTCGAACTCTCTTCTTCTCTTTCTCTCCATCCCATAAACTTTCTGGTTTAAACTTTCCAAAAATCTACACGAATTTCTTGGACGAATCGATCTGAAATCTCTTAACTAAAGATGTACTCGTCCTCCTCTTCTTCCAATTTTCTTTGATTTCCATCGGCGAGACATCTCTTAACCACCACCATACCCACCGCATCTACATTCATGCTTCGCCGTAGCTCCTACAGCGTCGGTGTGTTTCACAGGAAGCATGCTCGTTTTAGACGACAGAGTCGGAGCTTGGGTCTAGAGAGCAAACCACTTAACTCTTTTTGTGTATAAGTAAGGACCTGATCTTTGGGAAACCGTTTGAGATGTATTGTGGAATTAGTGGTGGTGGTGCTGATGCGAAAGCTATTTCCAGTGAGAATTGATCGGAACTTAGTGAAATTTTCGGTGAGAATTGATCGGAGCTTTCTCAAAACTTTCGCTTTGGACCCTCCTTGCAAGCGAAACATTTCGCTTGCCTCTCTTGAAATCGATGGTGGTCTTCTTCGCCGGAGAAGATGAAGCAGAGAACGTGGCCATGTAGATCTAAAGGATCTCGATCTCCACGGCAAGCTCTAGTGGAGGATGTGTATTTTGATTTCAATCGAGATTTCTAGAATCGAACTTGTAAAATTGTTGATCCAAAGAATAATGTGAACGAGATTTAGGATGTTGATTGTGACTAGAGAGAAAGAATCAGAGAATTTGTTGTTGCTAAGATCAAGTTCTTGAAGAGAATCTATGGTTTTGAAGGAATTTGAGATTTGACCTGAGAAGTAGGAATTTTCGTTGAAGAAAAAAATAATAATGAGTCAACGCGGGTCAATGCCGGAGTCAGTAGACCAGTACACCAGAAATGTAAAGAAAATGATGGTCATGGTGTTGGGCACATGACTCATGTTAGTTCGGATGTGTGTCTATACTATATCAATAGATGATGTAGTTATCAACACATTGTTTTAGTTCGGATGTGTAGTTATGCGTTCTCATATAGTTCGTGTAGCTAACGAACAATTTTCCAATTGAAAATAAACTAATAAACACAACTTTTGCTTTCAGATTCATGACAACTTTAATTTTGAAACCAGGATAATAAATGAATATGAAATGAATTTTGAAACTAATTTAAAATCACGAAAGATCAACGAATGAAATATAAAGATATTTTTGTTATTTTTATCTTGAAGAGGTAAGACCGGATATTTGTCTAGTAGCATATTTAGTTTGGTTGGTTGTAGTAATTTTTAAATGATTATACATCACTTCTTCCAATCAAAGTGAATAATTTTTTTCATCATATTCAGTTTTATTTTCATTATATCTGTTTTTTATGAAGAAAAAAAAAAGGCAAGAAAGTGAAATACAATTTTCATTCCTTAGCTAATCAATACAAATTTTTAATTAAATCTACAAATCGAAAAGCAAACTAATAAACACAAATATTTCCCTCTTATCTATGAAAAAAATAATTTTAAAACCAAGACAATATATATAAAAATGGAATGAAGTTTGAAACAAATTTTTAATAACAAAAAACCAACAAAGTAAATATAATTTTTGTAAGTTTTACCGTCAATAAATAGAAGCCAAAATTTTATCTGGTGATATATTGGTTGCAGTAACTTTTCAATGGTTATTTGATGAGATCATAAACCTAAGCGATACATATTTAATTCTCATACTTAGGGCTCATTGCAAAGAATATTGAAGTAACAAACATTATTTTATATCTCAGAAAATTGGTTTACACATGGTCATTTTTCATTCACTGTAGTCGTTTTTTTTAATCCATTGGTGAATCATTTCTCATATAGTTCTTTATTCTTTGTATATTCCATAAGAGCATAGCAATTTGATCAAGAAGACAATATAGTAGGAAAAATCAATACAAGTTACATTAAATTTCAAAAAAATAAATAACAAATAGAACAACTCAAAACAACGAAATCTTACATTGATCTATAGCAATCCCAAGCTCCTTTTCGCACTATCTATTCCATGCGATCATGTGGAAATTTTTTATGGACATGTGGCAAGAATTTATATGCTAATATATTACTAATTATAAAAATTGATGCTATAGTTATTGGTTAATTAAAATTCTATGTGGAAAGTCTTATAATCAAGTAACTTCCACTTTTATAAGTAACATATATATATATATATATATAT
>PKML01016699.1:639068-687123 GCA_002933935.1 Eutrema yunnanense
TTCAAAGTTTATATTTTAATGATTTTATGATTCTGTTAAAATCTAGTGTTATTGGGATATGGATTCTTTATAATTTAACTCATAAAACATGATTTTCAAAATACTACATATATCCCTTGGATTCTCAAAATTTGTTATATTAGAATTTTTTTATGGATTGTTTAAATACACAAAACAAAACTCTTTGTAATTTTAAAAAACTTTTAAAATTCAACAAAACTTTATTCAAATTTGACAAATCTAATGAATTTTGAAATCAACAAAACTCTCTATAGTAAGCAAAACACACGTAAAAGTACAAAAGGAAAGAATCTTCTTTCGGGTTTGTTCATACCAAATCCTAGTTACCAAATAAAAACGAGTGTAAATATATTGAAAACTAAATAGTCAAAAGAAAAATAAAAAAACAATTATTACTACACTGATTCCAACAAGATTTTTCAACGAAATTGGTAAAGAGAGAGAGAAAAGGAAAAAAGAGATACCTCTCAATCAATTAACCTGCCTTTTATATATTTCTTCCTACAATCAGCCTTTTAACCTGCCTTTTATATACCTCTAAAAATCAGTTCATACTAGTATAAATGTGGGGGTTAAAAGGCAAAGGGAAAAAGACTATCCTCTGTTCACACATTTATGCTATGGTAATAGGGAAAATAAACTCATTACGATCGAATCCTCATATTACGGTAAAAAGAACAAGATTGTCTCTCAAAACGATTCAAACTCTCATGCTATGGCAAAAAGAAAAACGAACTCGTTATGATCCAAACCCTCATGCTACAACAAAAGAGAAGAACAAAAATAATATTGTTTTATTCAAGGAAAACAATACAATGTCCGGATACGTACATCCAAAATGATCAAAAAGGAAACAAAAACATATTCACAAAAGGTAACAAAAAGGGAAGAAATCCAAGAAGGTCTTCTTCATCCCAATGAAGCCAGCGATTTCTCATCGGATCACGTGGAGCCCCAGCTGAGAAATTCAAGAGCCGGATCAATACCAAGTTCATCCCGGTTTGGTGTAGGAGACTCAAGGACTCTGATCCTCTCTTCTAGCCTCCTCAGTCGGCGATCCAGCCCGGTTCTCTTCCTTCGACTACATTCACATGATTTCCTCAAAGCGATTTCCGCGAAGGTACGCATTAAATGCATAGACAAATGGAGATTTCATAAATCGAAGCACCTTGGTTAAAGCCTGAACGCAAAAGGGGAAGGTCGGAAACAACATCCCATCCTACACTACGGTAAAAGGAAAAGCGGATATCAAATTTTTGGTTGGAACCTCGAAGTGAAAGAGAAACATCAGGTGTCTTGAATCAAGGGATATGCCATCAAAACTCTCGTGAAAGAAGCACTCAAGGCTCGAATACGCCAGAAAGTCCTTCATTTCGAGGAAGGTTGGGATCCTCCAAACTAAAGACATCGAAGTCATCGAAAATCGATTCCTCATCTCTCCAATCCAACATTGTTATTGCACAGCATCAAGGGATTCAAGAATTCTTTTACAATCATTATTCATCCCATAAAGATCAAGATCCTCTCGACGCTTCTGGAGTTAGGAGTTTCTCGCAGTTTTAAAGTCAAAGTGCTTCACGCAACCGCTAAAAGATTGGGCGAGAAGTCAAAACCAGCGGAGAAGATCCTCGACTTGGAATATAAAGTTCACCGAGCAGAACAACTCACTCATAGAACTGGTTGAGCAAATCAATCAAGACTGGATTTTTGTCTGTCAAAGGCAATTACGGAGTGAAATTCGTCAAACGGGATCAAGTCTCCACACTTAAGGAATTTGGGGGCTAATTGTGGGGGTTAAAATCCAGATCCAGTAAGTTGGACCCAATAAATATGTGGTAAAAAGGCTTTGCAATGTCAAAGAAGCCAGACGATGTCAAATGAGTAAACGAATTGCGGGCCGAGCTAAAAGGCCCACTGGAGTGAACATCTACAGTCAAAAGATATTAAATGCAGAATTGTTAGTCAACCCCGACAAGACCAAATACTCATTCAAACCGGTGAATAAAAGACCATTCATGGCGGATCGATCCAGCAGAGTAAATGACAACATTAATGACAAAGATATTTCACCATTAATTTGGTGGTTAATTCACCAATTAATGGCTGAGAATGAGGCATTAAAAGAGGAAAAGACGTTACACAATGAGGAACTCAAAAAAAAGGAAGAACAATATAAAAAGGGAAAGAAGTCATCATTGAAAAAGTACTTCTCTAGGAGAGGAGACACACTAATACTAAATATTTTTTACTTGCCGCTCGGGTTCTATAGGAAAAGTGAAGTTATCTTCTTCCTAAGAGAACCTCGAGTGAATAACCATCTTTTGTAAGAAGGATCATTGTACTCAATTGAACTACGTTATAACTTGATCCCGCAACTCGATCTCCGAGTACAATTATCGCTATTATAAACACATTTTTCATCTTATTTCTTCATGTCGGGATGAATTCATGTATTTATTTTCGATTGTATTTCATTCTGGGATCACTCTAATTCTCCTAGATTCTCCACCCAGATATACTCTCAATCCGCTCATTTCGAGCTCTGATTTTGAACCTTTGTTTATTGCTAAAAAGCCCTTCAATCTTTTGCTATTTAAAGATAAGCCAAGTTCTTCAATTATTTATTATTTACAAATTTTGACGGTTGTATTTCCAGCTAGAACAATAAACTACTAACGTAAAAAATATATATATTATTATTGATTATTTATATATACAAAATTAACCACAACATTGCCCAATTCATATATTTTGGATCTTCAAGTTGAAATATAATTCTGCATCTTCAAACTGAATAATTTTTTTTTTCTTATCACGCTTCACATTCCTCAGAAAATAAACCATTTGATAACACTATATATCAACCATATGCTCACGTGCTGCTGCTAAGATATATTGTTGTTACTCTTCTTCGCATATATTGGTATACATAACATAATATACCATTATCAAAAAATATTTGGTTTATAGTTTTAGGTGTGAGAATATATATAAATTTATATACTTGAAGAACCCATTTAATTAGTGTATGCAATCCACTGATGATTTAACAGATAAATTACATGTATGTGTGTGTGTGTTTGTAGGATTTAGATTCTTTCTTGGCTTACCGGAGATTTTGGTTATCGAGTTAACGATTGAGAAGCAAAACGTGTAAGTTTAGGGGAATGAAGCCTGGTCCGACATCATGACAATGAGATGGAATGGTCTCGAGCCAGGCATCATCCACCTGAACTTATGCCTCAGAGAAAGAGAGAGAGAAGAGAGAAGTCTAAATCTCATCTTTATATTACGTGAAGGACCAAACTATACGTAATAAATTTAAATCATTTCGAAAGAAAATATGATATTTTGGAAAAAAAAAAGTTGAATGGTACCTTTTTTAGAATGAATTTATATAATAAGATATCTATGACCCGAACATACCGGAGTTTTTTTTTTTTTTTAACATCTATCTTATATTTTATTCATATATAATCTAAATTACATAAAATACATACAATAATAAAATTACAACCAATTACATAACTAAAATTATGGAATAACAATAACATAAAGAAAATAAATACTGAAGATGTTTTTTTCTTGAGAGACCTTACTTACTAACATAGTATCAACTTTGTTAGTCTCTTTGCGATCTTTAATTTTTCGTCGCAACATAAACAATACTAACACCAGTTTCCTTTATTGTATAACACTGACCATATCCCAATTTAGATCTATAGGTGTTCTTCATTAAAGAATCCAATGTATTGATTCTATTGATAGAAATAAAAATTGGGGCTTCCAATTTTCAACGATTCTATGAATATCACCATACAGCAAAAGAAATGCATCTTTGGCTCGAGAGCGTTGTCTTCTCCATGGAGGTTTCTATGGTTTCACCTAGGATACTGGCGATGTAGGAGCATAGTGCAAAACGCATCAGATCGACATGAAGACCGGCGATGCTTTTCCGATATGATGCAACTGATGACTTAAAATTAAAAATTTAAGAAGAAATAAAAAATTAAACAATAAGGGGGGCTGACGTGTCAACGCTGGAGAGCCCTTCTCTCTTTATAATGTAGATTAAACCATTTTTTAGCTTTTGTTGGGTATCCGAACCCAGACAGAACCGAACCCGAACTGATACCCGATTACCCAAGTCTAGGTAGCACAACAATTTGATTTGGTCATATAATTTATTTATTTTTAAATTGTTCAGACTGAAACGACTTCGTTTTGTTAATTTGTAAGGGGGGATTAGGGTTCTAAGTCCTTGGAAAAGCTTCGGGTTTTGGAAAAATTCTGAGCTTTACTCGATTTGATAAAACCCTCTACTTCCCGACGAAGGAACCTCGCGAGTCGCGACTTCTGCTCCTTTCTCTCCTTGGCCGGCGTCGTCGCCGTCTCCGTTTCCAAGCGGTGGTCCAATCGAGTCTCCGGCGTATTCTCCAGCTACTCAGCGGCCAATCCCTCCGCATCTCCGTCGTCCGTTGCCTCAACGGACCCATTCAGAGCCGAAAACACGAGAAAGGAGGAACGTTTAAGAAGATTCTTTTACCAGTTGTCGTGTCGTTTAAGGAATCCCAAATCTTGGTTCATAATCATATATATAAATAAACCATTCAATTAGAAGCTGTTGTACCAGGACTGAATCGACGAAAAGCATTACTGAATGATGGAGAATAGTTTCACAATTCAATTTTGCATAAACGCATATAGTTCCTCTTCTTATGTTTTTATTTTCAATCAAAGCATTAAACACCCTCTGGATTTCCACTAAAAATGGAACATAAACATAAAAATGGAACCCAACCATTTGGAACCCTAATTTTTTTTTTTTTCCCAAATTAACAAATGTAGTCGTTTTGGCTTGTTGAATCGTGAAACAAAGACCAAAACTAAGCAATTAAAAAAAAAAAAAAATCAACCAAATTTCAAACCAGACCAAATCGTTGTGCCACGTGTTAGCCACGTCACTAATCATTGACGGGAAATTCACACCGTTTACGGTTTTGATGAAATTGATCGAATTTCAAAAGATCATGTAGAAAATTCAAATTATTAAGTAGTTGATGTTGTTTTCGGCATTGATCAATACCTCGTGTATGAATAACCATGAGTTGAATACTTCATAAGGGAATTAGCCGTTTTCCCCACAATCTAAAAGCTAACTAACATTCACAACTTGTATCATATCATCTTCATCATATATCAAATTATTAAGGACTTTTGCATTCAGAGTCATTTTTTTAAAGTTTCAAAAAAAAATTAACACTTTCTAAAAAATTGTGCAAAATTAACACTTTTGTACTGTACATGAATTGACTTTCCAGTCTTATCTTTGTACAGTACCGTGCGTCTCAACTGTGTACAGTACATAGACCAATAAGAAACACAAAATCATCATTTTGCACAGAAGCATACCAAAAAAAAAAGTGTCAAAATCATTAAAAAAATTTCAAAAAAGTGACTCATGGTGCAATTATCTCAATTATTAATTAAAAACATTTTTTCTCAATTAATTGCAACAGAAAATATTGTATAAGAACTCTGAAAATGACAGTTTTTTTATAGTGTGACTGATAAGTGATGGCCACAACATTTATCGAATTTTCTTTACATTGTCAAAGATACATTTGAGCACAAAGACAAAAGAACAGGTACAGAATGTGCAAAGCTTCTGGATGAGAAAGAGGGTTTGCATCACTCTAAAGAGAGCTTAGCCAGAGTGAGGGAAAGTACCTTTACTCCATTAGCCATGTCTTCAGGAGATGAGTATTCTTCAGGTTTATGGCTGTATCCTGCAAAAGATCACACAACCCAAAAAAAAAACTCAGTGGCAATGCTGATTCGAGTAAGATCACGGTCTCATTGGTTCGCATAATTACCTTTGTAGCACGGGATGAATATCATACCCATTGGAGATATCCTGGAAACCGCAAAATACAACAAAGTTCAGCATCACTCTAAGCAAGAACAGTGGAAGTAGAAAGTATACTAGTGATTCTAACCAAATCTTATTAGATGATTAGACAAAAGGGACTTTTTTTCTTTTTTGGACGAAAGGGACTTTAAATGTTTCAATTTGAATTGTTCTAACTTCTAAGGTTATGAGTTAGGTCTGGACCTCTCCAGTGGGATAATTGAAGAATTCTTGTTGTTGTTGCGCAATGTTCAGGGTTGATAACGCTCCATTTGAAAGTTTAAGGTTGTAATTCAAACATGAAACTTGCAGATTTTTTTAGTACCTGGCCATGAAGAGAGAATCATGATAAGCTCGGCTTATCATCATCTTGTGTGATAAGTTTAGCTCTGTGCTTGCCTCTGCCATTCTCTTGATTACTAGTTTGTCTGAGAGTGCTGGTGGATCTTGATTTACAATCTTGAATTCTGTTAGCTTCACTTTTCGTTTTTGAGCTATCGTGTTAGCAGATTCCTGAATTTTCTTGATCACGGTGTTTCTTCTCGCTTCATCGATATCCCTCGTATCTTTAAAAGAAGACAAGAAAATAAACGTGGTCCCAAGTTCCCAACGATCAAACCAAAAAACTCGGGACTATACTTTCAGTTTCTTCAAGAGCTCAGATAAAGCATGATATGTGCCAGACTTTCTCTATTAGTATGTGTGATGGAACATAAGGCATTACCGATTTCAAGATGAGATTTGCTCGGAATGCTGTTGATTGCCCCAGGATGCAGCTCCAAAATACCTTAAACCAAAACGATTTATATTGTGAATAAGTTCCATTGAGAGTAAGTTCTTGTGAAATCAGCGAGGAAAAACTTACCAACGGTTCCTACAGTATCTATTGATTCCGATTCTAATACATGTTTCTCCACGGCTAGAGCCAACTCTGCAGCCGCAAGCCCGGCATCATTCCTAAAAATCGTCATTATACATTGATCAGGGTACAAGTGGTTTAAGCAGATGGTTTAAGTCTTATAATATACCTCACCTATATGGCATTAGCACAGCACCGGCGTGACCTCCATTGCCTTCAAATTCCACCTTCAAACTTGCTGGAGCAGCAATGGCGGTTACTACACCGATATCTAAACCTGAGGTCAAATTGTACCTGATATTTGTTATAATGGTAAAGACACAGAAAAAGCAATAAACTTTTGTATGACGAAAATGGAAATTAAACCGTACCTTCATCTTCGAGTATAGGTCCTTGTTCGATATGCAGTTCTATAAAAGCAAAGTAACTTCCTTTGTTCAAGAACACACTCGACAAGTCGTCATCTTTATCTTCTGCGTATCCAGCTGATCTCGCTGCTTCTATAAAGGACACATTTTTGCCATCAACAACGGTAGTCTTTAGAGCTTCTCCAAGTTCTTTGTTTCCAGAAAGTAAGCGGCTGTATCAAGAACGTTTACAAGTAAGATAAAAAGAAACAAAGCATCGGTCTTTTTGTTGCTTGTAAAGATCAACTAAAGAGTACCTTCCTAAACAACTGATCCCAAATCGGGTAGGTTCTTCAGATGTGAACAAGATTATCTCCAGAGATCTCTTCGGTTTAAACCCCGACCTTAAGATAACAAAAAAAACCAACAATGCGCATCAAGAAAACAGAATCACCTGAGAGTCTGCTCTCTTCAAATCCTAAAGATTCAAACACTTCAGATTCTTCATACCTTTTCAACACATTGATAGCTTCAATAGCACCTAAAACACCAACAACGCCATCATACTTCCCGGAATATGGAATAGCGTCGATATGAGAACCAGTAGCTACAGCAGGAAGGTTAGGTTCTGAACCATCCCTAAGTTAAGAGGATTGAAACAACACACATCAGATGAATCAAACAATCAACATTCAAATCATTTCTTAACAGATGAGAAAGAGAGAGCCAAACCATTTGCCAAATATGTTACCAACAGCATCTTCTCTAACAGAAAGACCAGCAAGTGCCATCAAATTCTTCACATACCTTCAAAAATCAACCAAGAAACTCAATTCAATATTAACAAAATCTATTCTCTATGATGCTTTTTACTCAAACAAGTAATGATGATAGCAAATCGATTCAAGATTACCGTCGTGCCAAGACATCTTCGTCAGTATAGAGAACTCTTGTGACTGATGGAGAAGGAGCATCAGAGAAACTAGAAAGCTCATCTATCTAAACCAAACCAAACCAAAGAACAGCCATTAAAATCAAACCTTAGAACTTACTGTTCCACTAAAAAAAACCCACTTTACAAATCATCGAGATTCAAAATCACACTCCTTTTGAACCTGTTTCTGCAGTCCTTGAGCATCAACGGACAGTGAAGAAGCGAGATTGATGGAGCCGAATTGACCCGGTTCGTGAATCGGGTACCCGGAAAAATCCTCCATTGTTCTAATGGTTGGGTTTGGTTCATGTTGAGCTAAGGTTGAAGGTAGAGACCAGAGAAGGGAGATAAGAAGAAGAGCAATAGAGCAGAAGCGAGTCGATTCTAAAGATTCCATTTTTATGTTTTCAGTGTTTGATTCTGAGAGAGAAGAGACATCGTATAACACATTATTTAGAGTTTATAATTTGGTATCTGTTTTTTGGAGAAATTACTTAATTAACCTTTAATTTTAATTTAGAGAAATATTCTCCAAATTGTTTAAAGGGAAATCCTCAAATTCAGTGGGAATCTGACACAGAGTGTTTTGTTGTATTCTATGATTCAATGTCTCTATGCATGATATCATGTGAGATATATATATATATATATAGAGTTAGAGATAAATTAAGTTTATTTTATATGTCTAGGAATCTTTTCTCTTCTAGAGGGGTTGATTTGTGTCAATTGAAGATTTTGATATTTTTCCATCAAATAAAAGAAAATAAAGACAATTTTTTTTAGCCAAGAGATGCTACTTACGCGTATAGTTAGCATTAGATTAAGATCAAATACATAGAGGAAAAATAACATATTTCGTGATCCGTTAGCGAGTAAGGTTTGTCTACGGAAAGCATCGTCAAATTCACTTATTTTGTTGTATCTTTTTCACTATATGACGTCGTACTCGAAGCATTTAGAGAAACTCCAGAGGGAGAAAAATGAAGAAGTGTTGGTCGGAAAGGATTTAAGCGAGCCCAGAGATATTGTTCGCCAAAAACATGAGCATATCAAAATCGAAAGACCTTGAAGTCACTTCCTCTAAAATATGATGGGTAAGTGAGAGATTCTCTCATTGCTTGGCTTCCCTTCGATTCGAGAAGACGGATGTGAGCGGCGATGTGGATGGGCTACAAACTTTAGACGAAGGAAATAATAGAGGTAAAAAAAGAGGAAGAGAAATGGTCGAGGCCCACAAACTTTTTAGCGTGTTTTGGTTTTGGTTTTAATTTTGTGATATGTAATGCTCATTCCGCTAACGCGGCAATCAGTTGGAGAGAGTTAAACCATCTTTTATATATTAGAATAAAAATGAAAAAAGTAGTGGTGGCATCTGCTCCATGTTGTTGTACCTACATCTGCCCCTGGTCCTAACAATTTTCTCTCAAAAAATAATGCATGGTCATGGAAAATATCGACATAGAGTTTAAATCATTTGGAGATTGCTCAAAAAGAAAAAAAAATTGTTAGGCTCCAATCCGGATCACCCGAATCATATATATACGGATCACAATACAAATAATCTCGACGTTATCTATTGTACATGAGTCAATCTGATCTAAAAACACATGGAGAAAACATATTAAATTGAAACTACGACCACTTCATATATTAAAAAACAAAAAAAATAAAGATATGGTAGGAGTTTCAAATCTATTAAACTCTACGAACTTGCCACATCATAGAGATGAGCATCACCCCGATGTATATATATTATTGTGATCATTTGTGATAAATACAATATGATTGCTTTATAAATTACAATTCGTTAAATTTAATATATATAGTAAGTTGAGGGTGGCATGAATACGATATGATNGGAGCCGAGGAAGTTTCGTGTTAGTTTTGACCAAATCTACTCAATGTATTGACATTCGAAGAACGGATGGTTCCTTGTTTCGAGGTTGTATTGACAGAGAATACACATAGTATTCGCATCGGGATTCCATCGGATAACTCGGTCACCAGTCGTGAGGCGGTCATGGGTTGCAAGCAATGCTACGAACGAGTATTTTGGAGTGGCGTATGAAAACCATATACCCTTATACCAATCTTTTGCAGGCTGATCTTCTCTGTTCTGCTTCCATGTCTCTTTCAAATGAACTTTCTTTTTGAACTTATTTCCACATTTTCATAAAACCAACATCCTCTCCGTATGGATTACTCTTCCGCCTTTGTGCCTCTATTTCATCCTCTATTCTATTCAGGACATCCACTATGTGTCGTCTTCTTCTATGTGTTTGTAGGACTTGTTTCACCGATGAGTGAACCTAGATCTACATGTCAATGCACCCTCTAATACCCGAAACATCAATCAATCCGCCTATGGGATTCCAGACATCATACCAGAATGATGTAGATTCATTTCCGCTAATCTCAATCCGAACAAACGTTTTCGTTATATCTCGGTATTTCAACAATTTTTTCCACATCCACAAACCAAGTCACTACAAGAAAGAAGGCTTATAACGTCGGTTATATTCCTAATTAACGTCGGTTATATTCCTAATTAACGTCAGTTATAAATTGAAGCAAAACTATTACCGTCGGTTTAATAACCGACTTAACATTGGATGACGTGAATAATTTTAACGTCACTTGAACAAACGACGTTATATTTAACGTCAAATTAATAACGTCGGTTCAATCATTTAACAACGGTTTGGGTTTGACTTTATAACCGACGTTAGTTATTAATTTTCTTTTTTTCTTTACAGCAATTCTATTCTATCTATACTAATTTTTAATTAAATGTAATAAAAATAGAGAAATACCCTCAAATAGCACAAAAATTATTTTTTGTTCCAAAACTAGCACCCTAAATTTAAAATACCAAAAATAGCACAATTAATTATTTTAAAATACTTATTTACCAAAAATAAATTTAAAATAGAAATAAACATTATGTTTGGGTTCACTATTTCCAATTTAGGGTTTAGTTTTTTCCCATTAAGAAATGATTATAAGTCATTTTTATATTAAATTTGTGCTAATATTATCAAAATTGGTGCTATATTTATGATTTTCACCCTTGTGTGCTAAATTTGGGAACTTTTAGTTTTTTTGTGCTATTTTGTAGAATTGCCCATAAAAATATAATTAACGGAAATTTTGGAATTGACACTACAAAATTTCTATTAACCAAATATAACATGTTTACATACAAACATAACAGTCTTGAAAGTATAATGCATCCTAATTACAATTCACAATTACTCATCGAAAATTCAAACTGCAGCTTTTGTGTGGTCATTTGCCTGAAATGAAAAAAATAAAAATAAATATATATATATATATAGATATATAATATTCAATTTTTAATAATAGTATGAGCAGAAGATATATATCATTTATTACCTGATCACTTGATATATCTTCAATGCCTTGTTTTGTTTGTCATTCTCCTAAGCATTTGATTAAGCAAATTTTGGTCTGTGTCTCATGTATGGACTCTTGCACCAGAACCAGCAAGTTCATCTACTATTGCATACCTGAATACAAGTCTAAAGCTCAAGTTTCTTAATTCAACATTATTTCATAAAAGTAAAACAAGACCACGAAAGAAAGAACAGAGCACTTTAAGAGGAGAAGACAAACCCAATTTTCGTAGTTTCACCGGTTACGGGAGCAGCCATCTAACCAAATAGAGAACCTGAGACAATACAGAGATGCAGTCTATAAATGAAAGTGATATACTTGTGCTGGTAGTCATATATAAGAAACATATAGTTCAATGATTGTTCAGAACAATTCACATAGACTAGATTGGAAATTCAAGCTCATATATCCCCACCATTTTCATTCACCTGTAAAAGTAGTAAACTGTGTTACCTTTATCTTCTTGCCTAATACAATTCCAAAACCAATGGCTTACCTTCTGTCACTAGGTCCCTAGGCAGGCACTACGAAGCTAAACACTGATACCATCTCACAAACGTTCATCATCACTTTCTATTGTGTAATGAAAAGGAGACAGAACCAATGGCTTACATTCTGTCACTTCACCAAAGTTAGAGAAAGCTTGCTTTAAGGACTGGTCATCAGTTCCCCATGAGAGACCTGAAATCAAATGTACATGAACAAAACGTTAAAAAAACACATCAAATCAAAGCAAATGTGCAAGCAAATGTTCCGTCTCGATCTGTTACAGAGATCATCGGTTTTAGATATGCTTATTTGCCTCTGAGCTTGAATCCAAACAGAGACTAAAATCAACAAAATCGGGAATCCACGGCAGCTTAGATGAAGAAGATCGGAAGCAACCGGAAGCTCGTAAAGTTCCGATGATGGAAGAAATCGGATACACAATTCCGATAATTGAAAAGTTTCCTCGTAAAATTCTCGAAACATCAGAGAATAAATAAACCAAATGAACATTTTTTTATTTTATGGGCCTTTACTTAATGGATTATGAGATACTTACTAATTGAGATTCTGAGATAATATGAACAATCTATTTAAGTCAGTTTTTTTAAATGACGTCAAATACCTTTTCACAAATTTTTTAAAGCCGGTTTACTAATTGACCCTAATATACCGACGTTATCCAGTGTATTTCTTGTAGTGTATACATATATATGTGCATGGGCCAAATTGATATAAATCTCATTTAACAATATTGAATATTTTCTTCTTTTTTTTTCTTGATTTTTTCAGTATAGCTGGATTGTGTTAAGTTTCATATGTTTTCAACTCAAACCTAATTGGCAAAAATACACTATAGTTCATATCTCTTTTCTATTACTATAGGTTTCCATGTGGGATAGATTCATAATATAAAATCAATTAAATTGAATTAAACTAAACCAATTGTGTATATAGATATGATCTTTAAGTTATGGCTAATTAATCTTGAAGTTTAAATCAATTAATAAACAGATCCAGGAAAAAGATCGTGGCCAGAACTAATGGGAACAAAAGGAGAATATGCAAAGGAAGTGATCGAAAGAGAGAATCCCAAAATGAGAGCTGTTATCATTTTGGATGGAACTGCCGATCCTCATGAGATCTTTATTTGCTCTCGTGTTTATGTTTGTGTCAACGATTGTGGAATCGTTGTTCAAATTCCCATTATTGGTTAATTTTAATCAGTTTCAAGAAAAATGTTATATATGTAAGCTAGGGATGTCAATCGGGCTAGCCCGGCCCGGCCCGGCCCGAAACCCGTAAAGCCCGCATATATTTGAGCCCGGCCCGGCCCGGCCCGAAAAAAAATCGGGCCTAAATTCCAAAGCCCGGCCCGGCCCGGACAGGGCTCTAGGGCTTTTCGGGCTTTTTCGGGCTTTTTCGTTTTTTTATTTACAAACACAAAATTCACAATTCTCAGATGAATAATTAAAACAAAATATTTATAAAAATAAATCTAAATTGAAATGTATTATATCAAATCCAATTAAAATTTAAAAGTAAAAGTTTGACAAAAAAACAAATAAAATTCAAATAAATTGTATTATCAAATAAAACATAAAATCAAAACACTTCAAATCTAGGTAGTAGAGTTTAGATTAGAATCTCCTTCATTGTTTACTAAATCCTCATCACCATCAAGAGGTACAGATAAAAAAAAAGGTAAAATAATATTAAGTTTTGACATGTATAAATTATATAGAAATGTCATTGAAAGTTTATAGATAATGATTTTTGAAATATGAAGTAAATATGGATGAATGATAATAGTACATGGATCACGAAATGTATAGAAAATATGTCAAATTATTATTTTTAGAAAGATAAATGTTTAAATAAAATCTCTAACTAATTAAAATAAAAAGTTCCGGGCTTTTCGGGCTAGCCCGAGCTCGATCGGGCTAAGCCCGAAAACACACTAGCCCGAATGGGCTTTAGCCCGAAAAGCCCGATTTTTTTCGGGCTTATATTTCTAGGCCCGAGCCCGCTGTTTTTCAGGGTCGGGCCGGGCCGGGCCTCGGGCTTTGGCCCTAATTGACACCCCTAATGTAAGCGTTTATTCCTATTTCAGTGTGATAAATTAATTATTAATGAGAGATTGTAATGATCTCAGTCGTGTCATGCTATGCTATCTCATAAATAAAATTGAAGATTGTAAAGTTTTTTTGGTCAACTGTGATTTATTATAGTTGTAAAACTATGATATAGTGGGTCTGTTCGTTTGCCTGCCGCAGGAGGTTGCGGGTGCGGCCTGCGGTCAAAAGTTGTTCGTTTATCAGACGATTTTTTCAGCGTTGCGTTGCGATTAGAGTTGCGTATGCGATTAGAGCGGCCAACCGCGCGACAGGCAAACGAACAGGTCTGCGATCAGTCGCAGCGTCCAGCCGCGCGACAGCCAAACGAACATCATCAACCGCGTCTGATCGCAGCGTTTGGCTGCAAGCCGCAGCCGCCTGCGGCAGGCAAACGAACAGACCCAGTTTATCTATGGACATGGCTAAAACTATGTTGTAACTAATTAATGTGACGACGATACTATTTCCATCACTTTATTTATGCTAAATAATTTCTGACTCATGAAATAGTGTACGTGCAAATACTTTTCTCTAGATCATCGTCGCTAAGTAATGATTAAAAAAATTGTGATTAAACATAACTTATCAAAAATTCGTGATTAACTAACAAAAAAAAAAGAAGTAAAATCCTTAAAATATATCTCCGACTCGCCGATGATTTTTTATATATTTCTTTTGTTTCATAGAAAGTGTTGTTACATGCATAGTTAATTTTTGTTTTGTTTAAAAAGAATATGTTAAACATGTTCACTATAATTTTTCAAACCAAACTTCTCAGAACTATTAACTTTAAAATTTAAGTATTCACCATTTAATTAGTGATTTATAGAGTATATACATATTTAAATTTCCTTATTCGTGTTGAAAGGTATCAAAACATTTTATTTTTTTTAATAAAACGGAAGGAGTATTTATGAATTACGAACTTTAATTCTTATTTAGTTACCAATTTATTTTTACTAACCTAGTTTATGCTCTCCTTTCAAACAAACGTTTTTGTGTGTTTAGGGTTTGATCCACTTTATCCACATTTGTGAGGCTATTAAAGCCAAATATGGCATACTTATTTAGTTTGTAGCTCGGCACATAAACCAGATATCAAAAGTGTACTTACTACTTACACACCCAAAAAAAAAAAAAAAAACCAGATATCAAAATAAAAAGATACAATATAAATTAATTTCATTATTCCAATGATATATATAGCAAATATAACTATTTGATTATCATAAAACACATACAAATCGAGGCATTATTTCTTTATTACAACATTTCACAACAAGCATATCTTATTCCACACATACACGTATACGTATTAAGATCCATATTGATTCACACACATTAACACATAATAATTAAATTACCCAACGATAGGGGTTTGTGTGACAATGCCATAGTCATTGACACGAACATAAACCCTATCACAAACCACAACGGTCAAAACAACAGCATCTTCAGATATAATCTCAGCCGTCACTTTCGTATTCTCTCTATCAATTATCTCTTTTGCTTCTTCTCCTCTTCTCCCCACCAATTCAGGCCACGAGCTCTTCATCCCTTCACCTGCAGTGTCTATACATATATACACACCCATACCGATTTATCATAATCATGCATGCTACATATATTATATATACATGCATATAATATATAATTTATGATACTTTATAATCGATTTATGATGACCATGCATGCATGCTGCATACAGAAACGTGTTTTTAACATATGCAAGAGTGATGCGTTCGAACACGGTTTTGATTCAAAAAGTATTATATAATTTTTTTTTTTATATTTCTAGTCTTTAAAAATATATTTTTGTGCCGCATTTAATATATTTTAAAAAAAATTATAAATAATTCTCACATAGTTTGAGACAGATGGAGTATTACGTATATATTGGTATTGTGTATAAATATATAATAATAGAAAGAGCTTTGCATATTCTCCTTTTGTTCCCATTAGTTCTGGCCACGATCTTTTTCCTGGATCTGTTTATTAATTGATTTAAACTTCAAGATTAATTAGCCATAACTTAAAGATCATATCTAAATACACAATTGGTTTAGTTTAATTCAATTTAATTGATTTTATATTATGAATCTATCCCACATGAAAACCTATAGTACTAGAAAAGAGATATGAACTATAGTGTATTTTTGCCAATTAGGTTTGAGTTGAAAACATATCAAACTTAACACAATCCAGCTATACTGAAAAAATCAAGAAAAAAGAAGAAGAAAATATTCAATATTGTTAAATGAGATTTATATCAATTTGGCCCATGCACATATATATGTATATCGTTAACAAAGAATGAATCGAAAACCAACTCAGATATAGATAAAGCATGTATTACCAATTCATCATGAAACGAGATCTAATAACTTTACGTTTGAATAATCGATGATAACGATGGTTAAGTAATAAGTACGTATATATATAAATACCTTCGCAAATGCTTGCCATCTTTTCTTGAGTAAATGTATCGATATAGATTTATGTGATTTTAGTTTGTGTTGTGTTCTTCTCCCGATAACAAACATGGTATTTATAGAGTTTGTAGATTTCTGAAAATAAGTACCTCGGGTTGTTCATTATTGACTTCACAAGTTATTTTAATCAAAATATAAAGTCTTCAACGCCACCCAATTATAGTAATTATTTTTTGTTGACGTTCTTATAGTATATGTACATTAAGATTTGATAGAGCCATCATATCGTATTCATGCCACCCTCAACTTACTAAGCCAATATCATATCGTATTCATGCCACCCTCAACTTACTATATATATTAAATTTAACGAATTGTAATTTATAAAGCTGAAAAATAACAGAGAACGATCGTGACTCTCCTTAATGCCGGCACAAACAAATCCTTCGAAAAATTGTCCAGTAAGTCTTTCTCTGCTCTCTGGGTTATGGACACAGGAGCGTCGCATCACTTAACGAGAAGATTTGAAATTTTGAACGATGTACGCGACATCACTCCAGTCTTAATTATTTTGGCTGATGGAAGAGAAATAGTGTTAGTTAAAGAGGGAACTGTTTATCTTGGAAGTCACCTTGTATTGCTTTCATTTTTCTACGTTGAAGAATTGAAATCTGATTTGATATCGGTGGGACAGTTGATGGATGAAAATCGATGCATTGTGCAGTTGGCTGATCATTATCTCGTTGTTCAAGACCGAGCTACGAGAATGGTGATTGGAGCAGGTAGACGAGGAGGAGGAACCTTCCATTTTTGTAGTACATAAACTGTCGGACATGTTACAACGCGAGAAGAGAAAACGTACGAGATGTGGCATAAACGGATGGGACATCCCTCTGCAAAGATTGTGGGTTCCCTCCCTGGTGTTTCTGTGTATGCTTCTTCTGAGATTTCATATAAGGCATGTGATATTTGTCTCCACGCCAAGCAAACCAGATCGTCTTTTCCGATAAGTCAAAACAAAACTACGGGTATTTTTGAGTTAATCCACTGTGATCTTTGGGGTCCGTATCGGACAACATCATATTCGGGATCACGTTATTTCCTTACAATCGTTGACGATTACTCTCGAAGTGTTTGGCTATATCTTCTCAACAACAAAACAGAAACATCGACTTTCTTGAAGAATTTTGTAGCGATGGCAGATCGACAGTTCCAAGCAAAAATTAAAACTGTAAGAAGCGACAACGACACATAATTTATGTGTTTGTCTGACTACTTTCTCAATCAAGGAATCATTCATGAGACTTCGTGTGTGGGAACACCACAACAGAACGGACATGCATAGAGAAAACACCGGCATATCCTCAATGTCGCGAGAGCGTTGAGGTTTCAAGCGAATCTTCCCATTGAGTTTTGGGGAGAATGTATATTGACAGCGGGATACTTGATTAACCGAATTCCAAGTCAAGTTCTCGAAGGTAAAATGCCATATGAGAAACTCTACAACAAACCACCGACATATGAACATATCAGTCTTTGGGAGTCTCTGTTATGCTCATAATCAAAATCAAAATGGAGATAAATTTGCATCACGAAGTCGTCGCAGCATTTTTGTTGGGTACCCATATGCAAAGAAAGGATGGCAGTTATTTGATTTTGAGACACAAACCTTCTTTGTGTCACGAGATGTGAGTTTCCATGAAGATGATTTTCCTTATGCTAATGGTGTTATGCAACGATCAGATAAAGAACTTGAAGAAGACCACGTTTTATGGGCTCCAATGACAACGAATCCTCTAATAGAGGAAGATCTAATTACAAGAGGCCCAATTTCATCTCAAGCAAGCCCATCATCCTCTAGGCTTTCATATTCATCAACGAGAAATGAAGTGGGCCCAATAGTGATACAAGCCCAAAATGAAATTGGAGAATCCGCTCATGTCTCCCCTCAACGAGAAAACCCGAGACTCACATCGTCATCTCCGGTGACACAAGCAAACATTGTGTCTTCGCCACCGACAGTCAATGTTGCGGCCGACGAACCGCCTCTGGAGGCGAAACAATTTGGTTGAGGTCACCGTAAACGAATGCCACCAGTTACTCTGCGGAATTTTGTCACCAACACCGCCATAAGCAAAGATCTGCAAAATCAACCAGACACGAATTCGTTTTACCCGATTGCATATTTTGTTAATTGTGATCGATTTTCAGTGTCCCATCGAGCGTTTTTGGTTGCCATTACAGAGGGATATGAACCGAAAACATTTAAACAAGCGATGAAACAAAAGGTGTGGAGAGACGCCATGGGGAATGAAATCGTAGCTCTGGAAGAAAATCATACATGGGATCTTGAAACTTTACCAAAAGGGAAGAAAGCAATTCGTTCAAAATGGGTATTCACAATAAAATACCGATCTGATGGAACAATCGAAAGACACAAAGCAAGACTCGTGGCTCTCAGAAATCGGCAGATTGAAGGGATAGACTATGGAGATACATTCGTACCAGTAGCTAAAATGGGAACAATTCGATTGTTTTTACGAGTTGCAGCAGGAAATAATTGGCTGGTGCATCAGATGGACGTCAACAATGCTTTTCTACATGGAGATCTTACCGAGGAGGTCTATATGAAATTGCCTCCTGGTTTTATGTCTGAAGATAATTCCAAGGTATGTCGTTTACGGAAATCACTTTATGGTCTCAAACAAGCACCAATGTGCTGGTTCGGAAAGATGCACTCTGCCTTGCGAGATTATGGTTTATTGCAATCTCTATCCGATTATTCATTGTTCACCTATGAAAAACGTGGAATTCAACTCAACGTTCTGGTGTATGTTGATGATATGATAATATCAGGGAGTATAATCGAAGCAATTACCAAATTCAAGGAGTATTTGTCAACTTGATTCAAAATGAAGGATCTTGGACATTGAAATATTTTTTGGGCATTGAGGTATCACGGAACTCGACTGGTTTTTATCTTAGCCAAAGAAAATATGCTCTTGATATTATATCTGAGACTGGAATGCTGGGATCCAAGTCTGCTACGTTTCCTCTAGAGCAAAACCATAAATTGGCTCTCTCCGAATCCTCGTTACTTGATGATGCTGAACCGTATCGGCGTTTAATTGGACGATTGATCTACCTTGCTGTCACGCGACCCGACCTGACGTTTTGTGTTCATGTTTTGGCACAATTTATGCAAGCACCACGTGAGGATCATTGGGCTTCTGCATTACGCATTGTTCGATATCTCAAAAACAGTCATGGCCAAGGTATTCTCCTACATGCTAGTACTGATTTTCGTGTCTCTGGTTGGTGTGATAGCGATTGGGCAAGTTGCACAATCACTTGGAGATCAGTCACTGGCTACTTTGTTCAACTTGGTGAGTCTCCAATATATTGGAAAACACGAAAACAGGAAACAGTTAGTATGTCTTCCGCTGAGGCAGAATATCGTGCAATGGCGTTTCTAACGAAAGAGCTTATATGGGTGAAGAAAGTGCTTCGTGATCTAGGTGTCATTCATGATCTCCCTATGTTGGTTCATTGTGATAGCAGATCTGCTATTCATATTGCCACAAATCCTGTTTTCCATGAGCGGACAAAGCACATCGAAAACGACTGTCATTTCATAAGAGATGAGATACAAAGTGTAGCCATTCAAATGATACATGTCGACAGTCACTCTCAGCTTGCTGATATTTTTACTAAGCCTCTTCAGCGACAAGCATTTGAGGAATTTCAAGTCAAGCTGGGCATTTACAATCTATATGCTCCAGCTTGAGAGAGGGTGTTGGAATATTCCACTGTATCAATTATCATCAAGTCTCCTTTGATCTCTCGTCCTCTTTAATACAATTATATATATCTCTGCATATAATTTAGTATCTTCTCTATTAAATGTTGATTGATTATGTGCTGGTATATAAACTAGGGGTGGGCATTTTAACCGAACCGAACCGAACCAACCGAACCAAACCGAACTCAAACCGATCCAAACCGATCCAAACCAAACCATAGTTAATACCCAACCATTTGGTTGAAGTTTTTCTCAATCCGAACGGTTCGGTTTGGTTCGGTTTAAAACCGAACCGAACCGATAAACCAATGTGTTTTTGTTAATTAGTTAATTAATAATATAAAAAATAATAACACATGGTGATAGTTTTATATTAATGATATAAGCCTATAATGAGTCATATAAGAGATGAATAAACATTAACTTGTATAATTAGCTTATATTTAAGTTATTGACTTGTTGTATATTCATTTTAGTGGCATGGAAAGACAAAACCATAAATCTTTTAATTTTTTTTTTAATTTTGATTAAGTGGAATACTTTCAGTTTGGTTTTAAGATTTTAGGGAATGATTTTTTTTATGACTTCGTTTTGTTTACGTTTCGTTAAGATTCTTGTTTTTATAAGTTGATTTTTTTTAAACCGAACTAAAACCAAACCAAAGTACAACCGAACCGAACTAAACCAAACCGAACTAAACCCAAACCGAACACAAACCGAACCAAACTTATTTCGGTTGAGTTCGGTTAGAGTTTTATTCAACCCGAATTAACCGAACCGAACCGAACCCGAACCGAACCCGAAATTAAACCGAAATGCCCACCCCTAATATAAACATTGGCCATGAGCCCATGAGTAATATCATAAATTCTCATCACTTGAATCTTTCTTCTCTGTTATTTTTCAATTAGGTAGAAATTAATGGGCCATGGGCCTTAATCTCTAGGGAGTGTGTGAAAATTATCCCACATCGGAAGTGGGAAGGGACATTGAGTAATATATAAGGGACTTGGGCCAATCCACTCATTGCCCATTGGTTTTGAGTTGGAAGCCCAAGTCCCTTATATATTACTCAATATCACTTCCCACTTCCGATGTGGGACGATTTTCACACACTCCCTAGAGATTAAGGCCCATGGCCCATTAATTTCTACATAATCCCAATACCTCCCCTCGAGATAATGGCTCTTCTAGCCATTAATCCGGCCCAGAAGAAGGCCCGACCCGAGGATTGATGGTCTGCCGAGATTAATGGCTAGAAGAGCCATTATCTCGAGGGGAGGTATTGGGCTTAGGTAGAAATTAATGGGCCATGGGCCTTAATCTCTAGGGAGTGTGTGAAAATTGTCACACATCGGAAGTGGGAAGGGACATTGAGTAATATATAAGAGACTTGTGTCAATCCACTCATTGCCAATTGATTTTGAGTTAGAAGCCCAATAAACTTAACATTTATATACAAGCACATAATCAATCTCTATAATATTATTTAAGAAGATATTTTTAAAAATAAACTTTGTTTTGTAAGTTATTACATGAAATGCCATTACAAATAAAAGAATAATTAAAATAGGAAAGGATATAATAGTCTTTTAAAATTATTGATTAGAATATGGAAAGTATATATTTTTCATTAAAGAGGTTATTTATTATTTAATTTCTTAATTATTTTTAATAATATATATTTTAAAATAATAATCAAATCATATATATTCAAAAACAAATTTATTCAAAATCTTGCTATATTTTTCACTATAATTTATTATATTTTATTTGAATATAAATCAAAACAAAAGTTGAAAAATATTTTACTAATTTTATAAAAAGTTAGACACAAAAAACTATTTTTTAAAGAATTCGTAAACTAACCACAAAAACTAAAGTCATTTAACGGTGCATATTAGAGTTATGTTTTCAAAATTATAAGTTTTTGCGGGTTAGCGCGAATAATATTTTAGTTCACTGGAAAACGGGTTAAATAGACAAATTATTATAAACGGACTTAGATGGATTTCTAACCTTCCCCTGGGGGCGCGAATCGTTTATGAAAACCATCGCCTCAATGATCCCTGGCAAAAAAAATAAAAGGTAAATGCGAAGACCCGGTAGGAACATTCCGCCAACTACTTTGTCAATCAACTTTTCGGATGCAAGGTTTTCCCCTAGCTCTTTAGCTCCTAGCATTTCAAGCTATCCCAACCTTACCCCACAAGCTTCCAAAAGATGCTGCACATCCCACCCTATTAGAGTGGCCCGGTAATCATCTACTAAAAAATGATGCACTTTCTCACACATATGTGCTCGACGTGGAGTTTGCCAAGAATGTAATCATTAACAATGAGTTTATATGGTATACATTTTATGTCAAACCCCACTAACACAACCAAACGATGGCTATTGGTTTTATATATTGCAGCTTGTTGTCCATCCCCTTATCCCTGTCCAAGTCCCACCTGAAGATGGGTGGGGAGAGTTTGACAACAAAATCAAGGACCGCAAAGTTGATTACCTAGAGGAGTTGCTTTTTGCGGGCCATGCTTTCAAGAAATCGGAGTGGCCAGGAGGAGATTCAGCTGAGCCATTTATGCTACATGATCCTCCTCCTCCTTCGAGCAAACGATCCCACAAAAAACATCTCTTTGACAGGAAGCGGCACTCTGCATCTTCAACAACCGCAGCCAATCTTCGTCCCAAAAAAACTTTGAAAAAGAGCACATCTCATCCTACGGATAACCAAACTGACGCCTTTTTTAATATCTCAACTGGAGATCTGGAAAGCCAAAACCAGTGGTTAATATCTCAGGTCAAAGAACTGGTTGCTAGTGTCCAAAAGCTTGAAGACAAAACCAAGGGGAGGAGGAAGCCCCGGATTGGAAAAACAGCGTTCCAACTCATCGCCTCAGCTAGTAAGAAGAGAAAGAGAACAACAAAAACGTGTTCTCCTATTGCTTCAAATTCTACAGCAGTCTCAGCCGGTGGGATCATTCGTCTCACCGAAGACAATTGCAAACATGCAGAACGCACCCCCCCAGAAACAGATATAAGATTTTACCAATACCTGGAACACAATATGTATTTGCTAATTCACTGTCCACAATCCCCTGATCTTATTAGGATATATCTCATGGACGGGACGGCTTGGATACGGAACACAACAACAACCAGCAGGAGGTAAACTACTTAACCCATCCATCCAAATTTGCATTACTGACAACGACCATGTGTGTATGTGTTTTCATGGATCTGGTCCTCGCGAGCAAGAATTTGACAATGTCGACTATGTGTGTGTTTACTAAGCTCATATTTATTTCCGTTTTTACTTTCTTTACATTCCTGCCCCACATTCTGTTACTTTCAGTACTTACAGTCCCCATGTCTCAATCAATATGGTTCGCATCTTCACCCTTTTCTTTTCAAGGTAGTCTGACCATTAGTCATATTGTCCATTTTCCTGACTTAACCAATTCAAGAAATACAATTTAAAATTTACATTAACTGTCCACAATCCCCTGATCTTAATAGGATATATCCCATGGACAACCCGGCATGGACACGGAACAACCCACCAATCAGCAGGAGGCTTTAGGGCTATGTCAGAATTCTTCCCCCCCCCCCCCACGAGGTAAACTAGTAAACCCATTCATTCAAAATTCTACCCCCAGGAGGTAAACTGACAACGACCATGTGTGTATTTGTTTTTAGGAGGATAAAGACTGCACCGACGACTTAATGCTAAACCAGATGCTTCGCAATCTGCAGGCGATACCCATTCCTCCGCCAGGGAGAGAGTTGTTAGCCACCCCCGCAGAGGCCCGCCAATATGATGTTGAAGCACAAGTAACATCCTCACCATTTCCTTTTTTTATGCTTTCTCATTTTCATTCCATTTTTAAATTTTATCAGCATGTTGTTTTTTATGCCAATGCTGATGGAGTTGTTCGTCCTCACGTCCAAGATTTCACTTCAACTGCAGAACAAAATGTACTCCTTATTTAAATATAAAGTCTTTCATATACACCCTTATACAGGTCCAATAATTACGATTTACATTATCCAGATCCTTCTTTTACGATTTATACGATTTACACTTATACAAAATGTACTCCTTATTTAAATATAAAGTCTTTCTTATACACCCTTATACATGTCTTATACACCCTTATATAGGTCCAATAATTATGGTTTGTTTAACTACATTTTTTATATTCATCCATTTGGTGAACTAATTAACCCCTACAATATGATGTACCCAAGATCATTGATGGTGAGATCAACATGGACATGGATGTGACAAATAGGGCCACAATTACCGACCGCCACAAAAACGTAGGAGTGATCGAGGTCGAACTTTGCGTCCAAAACTTAAACTATATATGAAATTACACTAACCAATGATGTTTAATTTTAACATCATACGACTGAATCCGCTGGGGAAACAATCACCAACAACGCTTCTGCTGATGTTATTATTCTACGTAAAACAAATTTCTTGCAATATTCAATATATGTAATCTCTTACATAATTTCTTGATTTAGGCTACACACCCACCTCTAACAAACACCAACGTGGACGTTGATGAAAAACTCCTCGACACAGTCGCAGAGCGCGGGGACCGATCTGTGGTGGAAACTAAATTCGTCACAGAAACAGATGTAAGCTTTTACTAATACATGAAACACAATATGTATTAGCTAATTCACTGTCCACAATCCCTTGATCTTATTAGAATATGTCCCACGGACGGGACGGCATGGATACGAAATCCGGAGATGCGCCTCAGGGAGAAGCTAACAACGAAGGCAGCCACCCTACAATCGATGAACCCCAGATTGTTGATGAGGTAATGTTTAATAAATTCTTACAAGTCAGAGTACGCTATAGTTCGTATTTAACCGTAATACAAATCATATTTCAGAATGTAATTGATACTGAAATACACTCGCCTGCCCAGACCGATGCTCCTCTTCTATCCATCAGTGACTCCTCCCCACCCTCAGTAAAGGTTAAACACTGCCCATCAGAGTCAGAGCAGCAACTTGTCCTATTGCTACACAACCAACCGACCTCTATGCAGCCTGATTTGCTTCCACTTGTTGCTCCAGCTGAATTTGATTTTTTCTGGAAAACACTCGAGGCATGCCCGCAAGTGTAAGCCTATCCCTCTCCCTTCCATTAATAAAACAAACATAATGATTTGTTAACCGTTTATTGTCCTTTTCACAGGAAACACCTATGCATCCAAAAGGTTGCTGGCCAAAAATATGGTACATTTTAGACAACCTCTTCTTCCTGCTGCTCGCTCGTAAACAGGCATGAATTTCAACATTGTTAAATGCTCCCTACCCATTCCCTCCCACCAGCATGTCCTTTTTAACTAGTTATTATGTCCTTACCCAAACTCTTACCCTTTCAGCACATGGAGGTATTGATGTCCAGTCTTGGCCAACGGCACATATCCGTCCTATCTCTTGAAAAAGTGTTTTTGCATCCCCATGGTTGATCAATCACCTTCAAGGGAAGTTTCGATCTTTCTAAGCAGCCAAGAACAAAAAAAACCATAGATGGGACCCCTAGATTTCAAAGTATGTCAACCAAGAGGGGAAAAAATGGCTAGTCGATGTGGATACTATATATGCCCCAATGTGTTGGGATAATTCCCACTGGGTTGGGCTCGCCATAAACCTCAAGTTGTGGTGTGTAGAGGTTCTTGACCCGTTTCCTTTATTCAATTGCGACAGGAAGGTTGAACGATACATGAAGCATGTTGTTGACTCCCTCCCTCAACAATCTTAAGTAGGCTTGAGCTGAAACCCGACCCAAACCGACCCGAACCGACTCAACCCGAAAAACACGGTTATGTTCGGTTCTTCAAAATAATCTGAACGGTTCCTCTTCAAATTTGATTCGGATTTTGGTTCGGATCGGGTTTTACCCGAGACCCGTTCGGGTACCTGATAAACCCGAAAACGGGTTATGTTTGAGATTTTTTCAGTTTTTTCGGATTTTTCGGGTTTTTCAGATTTTTTCGGATTTTTTGTGTTTTTCGGATTTTTTCGGGTTTTTTCGGGTAAAACCATACCCAAAATTTATTTCGGTATCTTTCCGGGTCTAATTTGAAATCAAGGAACCGACCCGAACCCGAAAAGACCCGAACCAAACCAAAATTTTTCCGGGGCCCGAATGGGTCCAATTCTTCCCTAACCGAAAGACCCGAAACCCGAAAAACCCGAACCGACCCGACCTGCGGACCCGAATGCCCATGGCTAATCTTAAGGCCTTGTGAATAGGAGTGAAACTATCATTCGGGATCCAAGATCCGATCCGGTATTCGCTTTGAAAATCCGGATTTAGGTGGTAAAATTATAAGGTCCGGATATCTGGATCCGGATCCTATAACTATATTAAAAAATTATATTTTATTAATATTTTTTAATATATTAAGATTTATATATTATAAATAATTAAAAGAAAATTAAAATTTTTTTTTATAATAACAGATTTTATTTTTTTACAAAATACTATATAAAAGTTTAATTATATCATTATTTTAAATATTTTTATTTTTATGGTTCCGGATATCCGCCGATATCTTAATATCTAGACGGATATCACGGATCCATATAATTAAAACCCGGATCCGGATCCGTCCCACCCCTACTTGTGAGTAATTATTTTTTTATGTTTGGTTAAAAATGTGGGATTTTATTAAAAAATTTTTTTTCAAATAATGGATGTTCTTAAGGCCGGTAAGGCACAAGTAAATGAAATACGGCGAAATTGTCTCGCCAAAAAATGGATATCAAAGAGTAAATTGAAAAGCTCATTGTGGTCTTCTCCTTTTGTGAGTAGATTGACTAGCACTTGGGAGTCAGAGTACACGTGGAGCTCATCAAAATTCCTCTATGTTGCTTGAAGAAGGGCATATTTAATCGCCCAAACTTCTGCTGATAGAACTGAAGGAATGTTCCTCAATATTTTTAGAAAAATCACCGAGAGAAGGGTTTGTATCAGAACATAATGTCCAACCAATGCCACAGTCTAACGAACTCGCATCCCATGCTGCATCTGTAAAATCACATTCACTCAATGAGACAAAGGTAAGCCTCAATTAAATCCATTGAGTTATCTTCCCAAATCTGATTTGGTAAAGTTATTGGTTGCAGGAGAAAGTGTGGAGTATTTATGCGTTTGGCAAATACTACTCATCTACATACTATTGGATTCTCTTCCTCATCTTAGACCATTGAAACGTTTTCTGAATTCTTTGCAAAGTTCTCAAAACTCCAAAATGACCTCCCAACAAACCGTCATGGCATTCCTGAAGAATCAAAGGAATATGTGTTGAATTCTGAGAAATCACCAGTCTTCTCTTATAAAATAATCTCCCATCCACCACATTATAACCCATCTTTATTGTTTTTCCTGCATCAATCTTACTCTACATCTCTTGTATATCAGAATCATCATCAATCTCTTTGTATAAGTCATGCATCTGAAGAGTAGTAGGAACTGTCAAGGAGAGAAGGAGAGTTGTAGTTGACCTTAATACAACCAGCATGATTCTTGATAAACCATCAACTACATTGTTCTCACTCCCAACCTTGTATTCAATATCGAATTCATAATCCAAGATATGAGTTAACCACCTTTGATAGTCTAGAGTAACTTCTTTCTGCTCTAGAAGATACTTTAAACTTTGTTGATCAGTTATGACCAAAAATCTCCTCCCCAACAAATAATGATGCCATTTCTGTATTAACATCACTATTGCCATTAATTCCCGTTCATAAATGGGTTTTAATTGTTCTTTTTCTGTCAGACCATAGCTAAAGTAAGCTATTGGATGTCTACTCTGCATCATAACAACACCAAGACCATATTCAGATGCATCGGATTCCAAAATAAAAAGCTGAGTGAAATCAGGTAAGGCCAATACAGGAGCTGATGTCATATCTTATTTTAACAGATCAAAAACTTCTTGTGCTATAGCAGACCATTCAAATTGATCCTTCTTCAACAATTCAGTGAGCGATTTAGCTATAGAACAATAGTTATGCACAAATCTTCGATAATAACCTGTTAGGCCTAGAAATCCTCTCAAGTCTTTAATAGTTTTATGAGTTGGCCACTTTTTCACCGCCTCCACCTTCTGTGCATCCGTAGACACTCCTTGATGAGAAATTACATGGCCAATATACTCTACTTGAGCATGAGCAAACATATATTTCTTACGGTTTGCATATAAATTCTGCGCAACTAACACTTCCAATAACATTTCCAAATGTTTGACATGATCCTCCAATGATGAACTATACACCAATATATCATCGAAGAATACTAAAACAAACTTCCTCAGAAAAGGCTAGTAAATCTCATTCATAACTCTACCATCTCTTGTACTAGCTTCTCCATAGCCTCTTTATGAGCATGAGGATAATAGTATGGTCTTACACTTATAAGAGCCATACCAAATTGTAAATTGATAGCATGCTCTCTTCCTCTCAAAGGTGGTAAGCCTTTTGGTTCTTGAAAGACATATGAATACTTCTGCATTGTCTCTTGTATCTCCATGGGTATGACTTGTAGTTATGACTTCACCAGCTCAGAATTACTCAATGTCATTTTCACTCCTTTGTTATAAGAACATACTCATGTTGAAATGACTTCAGGGAAAATTTAGAACTAGGAAGAGAGGGATCTCCTTTCAATGTCACTGGTTTTTCTTGATAAGTGAAAGATAACTCGTGATTATCCCAATCCACAATACACTCTCTAAAGTTCTTAGCCACTGAACTCCCATAATGATATCCGTATTTCCCAATTCCAACTCAATAAAGTTAGTTGTAAACTTCATCTCTTGTAACACCAACTGAACATTTCTACATACTCCAATGCCCTTCACTGCAACTTCGGTCCCCAAAAGAACCTCTAGATTAAGATTTACCAAAGCTGTCAAATGTGTATTCTTCGCTGCTTCCGGTGATATGAAATTATGACTTTGTCTAGCTTCACTACCACCTGAGATCTTTTCAATGAGGGTAAAAACTATTACCTAGTAACAGATCCACACGAAGTTTTACCCTCGTCTTCAGTCCTCTTTTACAAATTTATTTCCCCCAATTTGAAAGATCAAAACATATTTACACATAAAATAGAAGTTCGAAACTAATAACCACTCATACCACGATTTAATTTGGTTTACTGTTGACCGATGGTAAATTAACCATTTACAAACAAACTTAACTCGGATTACGACCCGGTTAGAACTTGTAAACCGGAATTAGATCCGAAATTAAACCCAGTCGAAAATCGGATCGAACCTTAAATCAGAAAAAAAATTCCCCAATTAAAGAGAAGAACCTAACCCTAAAATCGATTTAGGAATCGAGAATCCTCAAATCCAGAGATTGGGGAGTGAGAGGTGGAGTAACTGTCGGGGATGAAGGATTTCTGGTTACAAGAGGATCCGTCGGGGTAAGAGGATGAGTCTGAGGATGGAGGCTCTGTCGGGGAAAGATGGTGGGTCGGATGGTTCGGGTGTGTCAAGGTCAGGCGCTGGCAACTGGCCAGAATCCATGGCGGAGGAAGAAACTGTTTTTTTATGCTCACATCTGTAACAAAACTGTTTTTTTTTTCTTTTGTCGGTAAAATCTCACAAGCTTGAAACTTGAATAAGATGTACAATAAACTTAAATAAATTGCTCAGTCTCGGTGCCATAGATTTATCTTTTTTTTTTATAATATCCATCCAAAAACTGTAGAAACCAAATCATAGTTTAAAAAGATGGGAATTTTGATTTGCAATTAACCCTTTCTTGTTGTCAATCGAAATAAAAATGAAGATAAGCGTGCGTGTGATGTTGGTGTTGGTTCGATATCATCATATGATGTCGTTATTGTTGTTGTTGTTGGTCTGCGTCGGAGGAGGAGGAAGAAGAAGAATTGGTGTATCTTGCTTTTGGAAAATCGATTTTAGAACAATCAAATTTGGAAAATCAATTTTTAGGGTTCTTCAAATTTCAAAATTGATTTGGGATTTTTTTTGAGGGAACTGGGTATTTTACCCGGGTTACGGATCGGATTTCAGTTTGGGTCGGGTTTTTAATTCGGTCTGGTATCCGGTATAACTGGTTTCTTACCAGATTTCAGTCGTAAACCATTAAAACCGAATTCTATGTGTAAATATGTTTCGATATTTCAAATTGGGGGAAATAAATTTGTAATTTTCAGAGTAAGGGGACTGAAGACGAGGATGAAACTTTGTGTGGACCTGTTATTAGGTAATAGTTTTCCGGGGGGAAATAAGACGTTTACCCTTTCAATGAACCTCTTAACTTTGTAGTAGTAGGAGAAGAGAGTCCAAGAAAAGAATTTAGAGACAACTCCATTAACTCCGGTTGTTCTACCATAACTTCTTCTTCAACTTCCACTAAAGATTGATCCAATATCTCCATCTCGAAACCATTTATCACTGTCAATACCTTCATATACTGCTTTGGACAGACAAGAACTCTTGACCATTTATTATCACACTTGAAACACAACCCCAACCTCTTCTTCTCAGCTATTTGTGCATCAGTCAACTTAACTTGTGGTCTCTGGTTATTGTTTCCATTTTGTCTAACAAGTGCATGCAATTGTTTCATTTTCCAACCAACATTAGGATTATGACTCGAAAATGATATGGAATTCTGATACATTGCATTAGATTTGCCTTGTTGTTGCATCTCTTTACACACCACCTTATACAAAGAGATGTATTCCATTTGATAAGTCGTATCAATTGGTTTGCACATGTTTACCACCTCTCTCATCTCCGGTGATAAACCATTCATGAATATCCCTTCCCTTTGTCTGTCAGTCAATCCAGATACTTGAGTAGACAAATCCTTAAACAAGTGAATATACTCTACAACAGATCTCGTTTGTTTCACATTGAAGAAAGGGAAGATTGGATCCCTTAACTTCTCTCGACTGAATCTTGCAAATAACTTCTGCTTAAAATCATCCCAGTTCACATACGGTCTTCTATGCATCTCATTATTAAACCAACTTAGAACATCTCCCACCAAACTGGCCGAAACAACCTCCAACTTATCCTCTTCACTAACCTGCAATCCTGAAAAAACGTTCCGCTAATGCGATCCATCCGTACACATTTTCTCCATCAGAAATTGGTAACTCAACTCTTCTCGACATACACTCTCACACAAGAAATTAGTAACTCAACTCTTCCGTAAATCCTTCGTCATCTTTATAACGCCCCTACCAGTGGGCCACATGCCTTCTCTCGGCCCGTGGGCCCCACCCTTGTCCGACTGTTGGTGCGCTAGTCCGGAGGCTAACAAGTCTTGTTTACTGACCCTACAAATCACCACGTGATCTTTCCTCGTGTTTTGTCCTCACTCGCACGGTACCGCGAATCACTTCCCGGTAGGTCACCCATCAAGCTTAACTCTGGAGTTCTCTCTGGACAAATGACCGAAAAGATAAGTGCACTTTTGTGACATAAATAGCCAAATCAATTTTTATAAGTCTCTCCGCATATACCAGAAATCGGGATGTTACAATCTTCTTGGTTTCGCGATAGTTCGATCCATAACGCTCTTCACGCACCAATTTGTTAAGAAACAAGCTCAAGAGTCTGATCTTGAAAGTGAGAAATTGATGGAACTTGATTGAAGTTTTGGATTTGGATTGGCGCCATCTCCCAATCTCATACAGCGAAGATCCGTTGCAACTCCTCTTTTCGCAAGCTGCTCTCCCACTGGAAGTGCTCCTGTCATATATTTCCATAGAAACATTTGGATTTTTGGCTGAGTTTTGACACGCCATATGTTTCTCTGCCAATTGAACTGCCGCTGAGGGACTTCGCTGAATGTCTCCGCCATTGTTACTGTTTAATGACAGTGAGAGTGATCGGATTTTACACCAAAGGAATTAAAAAAAAACTGTAAATATATTATTATAACTGAAAAGAAGGATTCATTTGAAACGAAGAGGACGAAAACACTCTTTACACAAATGTTTTTTTTTTCTTTCCATCTTTATATAAAAAAGATTACAAAGCATGCCACTCCTTAAACCCAAAACCTCAGTGTCCGTTGGATGGCCTGAAGTCTCTGTAGCCGTTGATTCCAGCTGACAAATTCGGGTTTGATGAATCTAAGTAAGAGTAATTACTAGCTGCATCGTCCTGGTTCCTCATAGCGAGTAAAGACAAGTCCATATTCGCCATCTGCCATTGCGTTTGTGTCAACCCGTTCACATATGGGGAAGAAGATGAATGTGACGTGTATTCACCACCGTAATATTGGTGAAATCCATCGTCACTGTAACTCCTGGACCTGCCAGAGATACCAAGATCCGCACCACCATGATATGAGTACAGGTTGTTGAACCGTTGTGGTACACAGTCTACGCTGTTGTCCATGAAACCGCCGTGTTCATCTTCAAGCAGATCATTGATGATATCAAGGTGAGGGAACTCATCGGTCATCAGAGGCTGTGTCGTTCTCCCAAACTGAACATGAGTAGGCCGGATGCTGGTAGTTACGGGTGTGTTGTAAGGGTTCATCCTATGATTCCTGCTGATAGTTGTTGTTGGTGTTTCTCTGCTTGAACTCGAACCACCGGTCCACAAGTGCCCATTAGACGAAACATCCCACGAGCCAACGTTGATAGGGAAGCCAGATTGATTAGATACTGAGATGGGAGGCGGATGTGAATAAGGCGGAAATGCGCTTGTTCCCGTCGATTGAGAGCTTGAGTGGTTAAAACCAGATGAGCCAACTATGGCATGTTTATAGGATTGAGGAATGTAAGTTTGGCTGTGTGTCAGCGAACCTACACGGCCTGTTGAGCTCATTGAACGAGCAAGGGACATTGTTGAGGTATGAACGGCAGACATTACAGGTGCAGCTTGTCTTGGAGGGATTATAGGGGCACTCAAAGGCCTTGACATAGAAGGTGCTGGTTGTGCCGTGGGTTTTGGAGAAGCGGTTTTCTGTACATCGGCTCTAGGACCCACAGTATGCAACTGAATATCTCGAGATGGTAATGCTTGATCTGATGAAGGTGATCTAGCAGATATTGCTTTCCTGTTTGGAACAGAATCTACATTTGAAACACCCTTTTTCTCCGGTTTTGCTTGCACTACAGATGGGAGATTCCAGGGAGCAGCTCTGGGCGAGGAAAGAACAGCAGGGCTTTTCTCTTGCGTCTGAACCGTGCCGTGATCCTGCAAAACGAATAAAATATATATAGTTATTCGATGTTGATGTGCATATCACTGCAAAATGGATTGAAGGTAAACTAACGCGACTTCTGGAAAAAGAATCCAATAAACAGAGCCATGTGGCTTTCCCTCCTTACGGTTATCTTCTACTTTCAAATATTTAATTTCAAAAGTATGAGTGAACCACCTTGCTAACAGGATTACGCTCCCCAGGGCTCACTGGTTCCTGGATGTGGGAGATAACCACGTCAGCTTCACCAACTCTGCGTACCTCAGAAGAATGGCTTTGATTCTTAGGGTCAGATGCATGTCTTGTAGGTTGGTCCTCTGTTTCAGTGGCTAAACTGTTGGCATCAGAGACCTTTCCTGGTTGTGTTTTTCCGCTGCACATCACAAGGTATGTTAGATATGCAACAAACAAAAGAAACAAACTAAGCTGGAAAAAGATCTTACTTACTTGCTAAGCCATTTCTGGCTTCGGCAGTTTAAAACATTCCCTTTGTATGACCCATTGGCTACCCCTGATCGGATCGAGTCATTAGAACAAGTTGAGGAACTATCATCCATTGTGGACAGACACTTTCTTTCCGCAACTCCATTAGGTATAGATATGGAACTGCCTCTTCCTCTGCTAGTGTCTCCTAAAGGGGGAGGATGAATCTCTGAGGCATCTTTTTCCCAATGAACAGGGCTGCTCTCTCTATCAGCTGAACTATCTACTGAATCAGAAACATCAGACACATCTCCAAGTGTGTCGGGTTTCTCAGCTGACGAATCTGCTTTAGCCCTCACACATTCCTCTTTCTCAATATCCCTTTTTTCTGTTTGGGATCTTACCTTCCCTTCTTTCCTTTTCTCCTTTCCTCTATTTTTGTTCTTTTTCTGTTTTGCCTACGAATTACCAAACAAACAAGAATCTTCATTAGCACCCCAACAAGTTGTTTTAGGGCATTTTATACTTTGGAAGCAACAGAAGTGTAAGGACCTGTTTCTTCTTAGATTTTTTCTCTTTTTCGGCTGCTCCTCTTTTCGCCTTCTGTTCGCTTTCTGCAAGCCACTCTTCCTCTTCTTCGCGAATAAGTTCTTCTTGCCTTTTCCATGCAATAGCTTCTTGGTATGCAACGTCAATTTTGTTGCTGCATTTCTCAAAAAGATTGCAGTGCGATACATGAGGTACAGCTAAAAAACAATACCAGAACAATACCAGAAGAGCAGAAATACAAAATAAACACTATCAGCGGTTTCAGAATAAGATCTTTCACGTGTGTTTGAGCTTGTAAACAAAGTATGCGCTTGCGTATGATTTGATCTTGTAGGCAAATTATGACATATTACCTGAAGATATGTTCAAGAACAAATATCTCCACAGTCCGTCTACCCAACTCAGTTAAACGCTTCTCATCACGCTCTATGGCTTCTGTCCTGGATTCCCCGGCATTCTCATCCTAGATTCGGATGGAAGCATACAAAAAATATATTAATACAAGTAACGTCAATTTGACATGGAGACAAGTGCTCATGCTTCAAGCACTTTTACATATATGATAATAAACCATGAATTCAATAAGTACAATACATAACGTATGAAACTAACCTTTGTACGGTTTAGAGAACCGTTTTCCACTTTGGGAGGCAATGGCTCCAGAACAGCCCTCTCGAGGAGTAACAGCACATCATCAACTAATACAAACATATCTTTGTCCACGCTAACAATTGGAGGTGGCAATTCTTCGGTATCCATCAGTCTCGGCCTACTTTTCTTGTTCTTCGTTTGGCCCTCAAGAGCCTTCCACCCACTATACAAGGAATCCATCACCAAAGTGGATGTAACTTCCTTCTCGATGAAGAAGTGTCTTGCAACTATTTTTAAAATCACATCCATTTTCTCTCGGCACATCCGATGCCTTGAATTTTGGTCTAACCCTAACCAGAAGGCACCAAAGCTGCACAAAAAATTAACAATACATTCCTTGTTATGCAAATTGCTGAAACTTTTGAGGGAAAAATATCAAGAAGTAAGAAAGGAAAAATGCAGAAAGTAAATCCAGGCCTCCGCACCAGCTACTCAAGATTTCATTTCTGGAATCTGAGGAGATGAGTGTAAATGTGGAATACCTTTTCCATTTTGCCTTGTCCTCTATCAACCTACCAAGCTTGCTTCTTTTCTCTTCCATAAACCGCCAGCAAATTTGCTCTACATTTGACAAATATACCCTAACAAGTTCCCTCCTATACTGACAAAAAAGGCAGCGAAAAGGTCGGTCCACCCTCTCTCTGCAAAAACCAATGTACAGGAATTATCCACAATGCAGAAAAAAAAAGTTTAAGCGTAAATGATATTGCAATGTGTATGGTTGGGAAAGTTTTAAACAAGTGGATGTATGTTAATGGCGATATAGGACACATGACTTTAGGTAAACTCAATCTTGCATTTACCTGATCAGCTGAACTTGAGCCTTAATAATAAGAGAGTCAGAATCATCTATGAACCCTTCCTGTAATTTAGGTATCTCTATAAACTTTTTCCATCCCCAATCATGCTCTTTCTTCCAAAACCGGTGTAATGTATCTGCAAGAAATGTGTTCAGTTTGTCCATGTAATGGGATGCAGGCAAATTATAACAAGCAAAAGGTAACCTGAATGCTTCGATTTCTTTGGATCTTTATTCACCACAGCTATAGTAAACTGAGCAAAATGACTCCAGCCTGTCTCAAAGATAACAGAGAAACCTAAATGATAACATTTCCAAGTCGAGAGAGGGAAACGGAGAACAAGCAAACAACAATACTCGCCTGGAAGAAGTTTCTCATGGTTTGCAACACAGAGAAACAAAGAGAGATGGTTGCAAACATCACACCCTTTTGGATAAATTAAAATATACCTGCCATGAGAGGAATATGGAACTTTTTTGTAAATATATTAGCATGCATAAGGAAAAAACATACACAGCTAGGGTTAGTAATTACAAGAATTTCAATCTTATAATTATGATAACTGATTGAATAGGCTTCTGAGAGACTATATATATATGGAAGGAGAACGAAAATATATCATTTACCATTTGTAGCCCCCAACTTCAAAAACATCGCCACGGAGCTCCCGTTTGTTGATTTCTGAAAAGTTCTTGATCTCCCACGTTTCTTTCCCATATAGTTCAGAAGGTTTTAATCCTAGGAATAAGGGAAAAAAATCGAATAAAACGCCACGAGAAACACATGGTAATACCCCAAAAAGCCAAAAAAACAAGGCAAGTCATTCGAGAATATAACATATAACGAATAAAGAGGACTCGTTTCATGCAGCTAAACAACATTCATGAAATCCTAACATGCAAAAAAAAAAAAAGAACATACCAAAATCATCAGCATCATCAACGTCCCAGTACGGGGGCGATGTCGAAGGAGTCCCATTCTCCACTTGATCAGACGACCGCCACTCGGCGAGTGTTTCGTCTGATTGACTTCTTCGTCCATTTGAATTCTCCTCCAGTGATCTCCCTGCTCCAGAATCTTCATTAGTAGTTTCGGACATTCCTCTAAAGCTTATCTCTCTTTCAAACTACGCAAATTAAAGGATTTGAGCATATAAATTAGATCCTAATTCCGCCAGCTGAATGTAGTCTAAATCAAATTGTCAAACCAAGAATTATAGCTGAAAACCGTTTAAATCAATCAATCACTCACAGTCCAAAGAATTCATGGCTCAAATCAATACTCAATCACTCACAGTCCAAAGACATGGAAACATCTTATGGCTCAAATCAATACATCAAAACCCCCACAACGAGAATGAGATTAAACCCTAAAAACCAATCTTACAAAAATCGAAATGCAAAAGGACCAATCAATTCATTTCTATCAACTAAATCTCCAGTATTACAATCAATTGCAAAAAAAAAAAAAAAAGAACAAAAACTCGGAAGAAATCAGCGATCGGAAAACCAAAATCCGCACAAACTAAAACCAGGATTGAAAATCGGAAACCTAAGCCTCGGAAAATCCGAATAATAAGGGAAGCGAGATTGAAGAGACGTGTAGATCGAAGCGAACCTGGGATGGTGGAAGAAAGAGCACAAAGCTTAATCGCCGAATGGATTGATGGCAGCTCCTCAAGCGTTTTCTAGAGAGAGAACAAAAGAGAGACGGAAGAGAGAGAAATGGAGGAGGTCGTAAGAAAGAAGAAAAAAGCACAGCGAAAGAGAAGAAACAAAAATACCTATTAAAAAAAAAATTAATCATATATAGTAAAAACGAAGTGAATTTTTGGAATGGAACTCTATCATTCACCCTAAACCGTAAAAGTCGGTTAATCATTTTTATATCGGTCTGATTTAAGTTTTTGTCATACCGATTATCGGTTTTGGAGTTTCACTTTTCGGATAACCCTACGTAATATTGGAATAGATATTCTCTGGCCATTTTTTTTTTTTAATTGGGTTGCGATTTTCTTTTGCGATTTTCTTGCGATTCTCTTTTACGATTTTCTTGCGATTCTCTTATGCGATTTTATGAAATTAGGTTGCGATTTTCTTTTGCATTTTCTTGCGATTATTTTTTACGATTTTCGGAAAACCCTAAATTTTTGGCTTGATATATATCCCACGTTTATAATTATTTGTGAAACTCATTCAATGCCATCGTCTCTTTGATCCGTCTAGATTTCTTTGTTAGTACGTGAAACACCTGTGTCGAATATCTTATTCTTTGTGCCGTCTAGCTTTTTTTTCCTCTCCTTTTGACTTGCTACATATTTCTTTTGCTATGTTTTGGTTTAAATTCTTTTTTGCTCTGCTTTTAACGGGCTATATATATCTTTTGCTCTGTTTTGTTTTGATTTCTTGGAATCGTCTTTGTTGTTTTTTTTTTGCTTCAATCGAAATTGATCAATGTTTTTTTTTTTTGAAGGTGCATGGTGATCTACCTATCGAGGTTTGTTTTCTTTATTTTTCTGATTTTCTGATAAAAAAACATACACACATAAAATAAAAGATCCCAAAAATATCCCAAACATAAAACAAAAATTCTAAAATATACATAAATCGGTGCTGTCAATTTGAATCATTATCTGTGTGTCCAAACACACACACATAAAACAAAAGATTCCAAAAAAATCACAAACATAAAACAAAAATTCCAAAATATACATAAATCGGTGTCGTTTAACCCGCCACCAGTCGGGTGCGAGTCGAGAAATTTTAAAATTTTATTATTATTATCTATATATTTGCGGGTTACCCGTGGGTACCCGCGAATTCAAGCGTGGCATGTGCATGTAGAGAAATTTGTGTTAATGAGTTTAGCGGGGCGAACAAAAAAAATTTAACATGCGCGGGGCGGATCTAGCGGGGCAAGTTTGATCCGCTTGACATGCCTAATTAGAATCCAACATGAAACACTATTAAAAAGAATGATGTTAAAAAAACATGATTAAAAACAATATAAAAATGGAAAATAAAATAAAATAAAGAACCACCCAATATTAAACTGTTAACTGTTAGAAACAGTTCCATTAACTCCAAAATCAAGAAAATAAAATACTATTCCACAATCAAAACAAAATTAAAAAAAATGTGGACCACGTCCGTACATATTTAAAAAAATACTATTACACAATCAAAACAAAATTAAATAGAATACATCCAACATATTTAAAAAAAAAACAGAAAATTATCTTAAAACTAAATTTTTGAAAATAGCCCAAATTCCTTAATCTTTAATATTAAAGGGAAACGTATTCTACAAGGGCTTCCACAAATAGATTTTAGATGAAACAAAAGAAAAAAAAATTATGCAAAGAAAACTTTAAATTGTGAAGATATTCCCTTAAAAAAACCTAACTAATTGCATGAAATTGACTAATAAAGGAAAAAATAAGTGAAAATGCGTACTATCCACTAAACAAATACATATAAATTCATAAATTTAAGAAATTAAGAAAATAAACCAAAAAATAAAAATACACATACTTTAAGCTGATATAGACAATTCAATTAACAATCAGATTCAAAAAATAAAATTATAGACAATAAAAACTATTTAGAAAAATTATTTACAACGTCCGCGCGTAGCGCAGATCACACCCTAGTTCACAAATAAACTACAACACAAACAGTTGTAAAAGAAAATTACATTAACCTTAATCGCGTTAGAGTTCTTGCCTTTATCTTTAATTTGCTATTCAAACTTGAAAAGACACAGATGAAACTAGAAGATTGGATCTTTCAATAGGGAAGAGAGAAGGGTCACTTGCTTATAAAAAGGAAGAGGAAACTGTGAGGGTTTGAGCTTTGCAGGAAAATCAATGGAGAAATGGTATGGTTTTGGGAGAGAGATTACCTGATTCAGGGATTTGATAATTGGATAACGCCGTTTTGTGACAAAACCAACATTGTTCTACTTAAGTATAGGTTTGTCCTCTAACGCCACCAACGATCTGATAACGCCTGGAGGAATACTATTAGCAAGAGCCCCAAGTTCCGATAAACAAAGAGCCTTGTCCTTCAATAAGCTCTGCAATTTCTTCGATTCAAACTCCAGTTTCTTTTCATCTACAACAGTAACAAGTACCAACCTTTGAGACAAAAGTACATTAATCTTTAAGAAAGTAGCAAAATCTTAAGAGCAGACAAACCTTTCTCTAGCATTGTATGCACGACATGAAAGGTCGCTCCTGGGAGAATCATCCATGTGGGTTCACTAGAGTCATGGGATCCACATGTAGAGCAAACTTCTTTGACTAAAGGTTCCGTTGAGCTCCCATTGGTATCCTTCATCATAGAATCGAAAGGAGAAGGAACGCTAGTCTTTGTTGTCCGAGCTTTCTTCCTAAGTGCTGTAAGAGCCTCTCGGTTCGCATTCCTCTCCCTGTCATTCTCCACCATCTATATTACAAACTCCATTTGGTTAAATTTCTCGCAATTATGAATATTTCCAACAAGATGCTACCAAACAGATTTTGGAGTACCTGATATCGAGCTAGTAGACACTGATCACCTTCGGCTTCGTTTTTTTCCAATAGTCAACATACTTCTTTGGATCCAACTCCATATTTGTCTAACAGATTCCGACAATCAACAAGGCTCGGAACAGCTAAAACAACATCACAAAACAACTGTGTGTTGATTTTTCCTTTAATGTGTTTTGATTAAAAATATGGATGAGTTAAGTAACAATAGATAATTAGATTTTAGTTTTTTTACTCGGACCAACATTTTCTTCCTGTTTTGTCTTTACAATTACAGGAAAGAGAAAGCAAGTTTATTTGTTTACATTAAATGCTTTGCCGTATATAGAAAAAAAAAAAAAAGCAAGTTGAGCTGTTTGCATTAGATACTCTATCGCAGCATTAAATGCACTGATGATGTTTGAACGGGATTATAGAGAGACAATATCTTTCGTTATCATGTTAACACAATTATCATATCGCGTTAAATTTATGTTTATCGTGTTAATCTAGTTATCAAATCATACAAAATATATAAATTTAAATCGTGAATTAACGTTTTTTTATATATATATAAGTTCAATAAAAAAAAATTGTATTTTTCTTACGTAAATAACATGATAACAATTATAACAACATATTATATAGAATGTTAACGTGATAACAATAATATCCGAATAATTATAATATGCTAACATTAATATCTGATATGTGGTTAACATGCTAAATAATATGATATCGCAATAAGTTTATGTTTAATGTGTTAACTATGAAAATTCAAATTAAATTCGTGAATTTATGTTCTTAAAATTTTATATGTAAGTATAATAAAAATGATTAATGTTTCTTTTACGTAATTGACACGATAACAATTATAACAACATATTATATAGAAGTCAAGTTAACAATTCGAGTTAACGTATAACATTATTAAAAAGTCAAGTTAACAATTCAATTTAACATATAACATCGTTAATAAGTAAAGTTAACATGTAGACATCGTTAACAAGTCAAGTTAACGTATAATATCGGTAACATATCACGAATTGTATTGTGAAGTTGCAAAGGGGTTTGTCAAGATAACAAGTCATTTGCCATGTTAATAGGATCTTGAGACATGAAAGGTCTGTATACTAACTGTTAACAAAGTTAATATCGTCGCCGAACCACCAAAAGAAAGAGATCCCGAGAGCTGAAGGAAGAACCACCGGCGTCGCCTTTTAACCTTCAATAAATCACCGACCATCGACACGGATAACTAGCTTAACGACCACGACAAATATTTAAATCTAAAATCACAAGGGTTTTGGATAATGATACGCGAAAGATTGATCTAAAATCGTATCTAAAATCCATCATAATGATATCGCAAAACCCACAGGGAAAGTCAGATCTAAAATCCATCATCATCAATCTTTAAAAATGGATGATGATGAACACTCGATGGGTTTTGGGTAATGAGAAATGGATGTGAAAGATTGAATCTTTGTGGGTTTCATGGGTTTTCAACTCTTGTTTTTTTTTTTGGAGTTTTGGATTTTGTAAAATTCAGTGGAAGATGATGTTTTCTCATGAGAGGGAGTGTGGTCGAAAAGGACGAAAAAGAAGATGAAAAGAAGAGGAGAGAACGAGAGAGAGAGAGAGAGAGAGAGAGAGAGAGAGAGAGAGAGAGAGAGAGAGAGAGAGAGAGAGAGAGAGAGAGATGGAGAATGAGAGGGAGGAAAGAGAAGAAAAAGAAGAAGATGAAGAAATAGTAGATAACGATGAATTAAATGAATACATTTTTTTACGTAATCTCCCTAAACGACAACAACTACTTTTTGCACAAATGTAAGGGTGTGTTGGACTTTTCCACATGAACAAATCGGGTTGCACATAGTAAAAAATGGTTGCTTAATTTTGATGTTATAAAATAGTAGACATTGCTATTACCCTAAAAAGTTTTAATGATGCTACATATTTATTACCTGGTGTTTATTATCCTACTAGTCATTTTCTTTTGTATGAATATGTTAATATTGCTGATGTGATGCATGAACATGAAAATAATATTATTTTGTCATCATGTATTTAAAGTATGAGAGAAAATTGGCTAAAATATTATGAAAATATTCCACCTCTTAATTTGCTTGCATCTATTTTTGATCCTCGAACTAAATTGGATGGTTTACAAAATTATCTTTCAATATATTATAATTTATTACATTTGTCTGAGAGCATTAATATTTCAAGTATCACTTCAAATGCAAAAAATTGTTTAGAAAATATACATGATGAATATTATAATAAATATAAGCATATGTCACCATAAGTAGATGAATCATCTCTACAAAATAATATGTCATCAACGTCTACATTAAGTCTTGCGGAGAGGATGCGGCGACAAAAAAGACAACGACCATCACAAGGTAATAATTATGAACTTGAAAAATATTTATCAACTAATTTTGAGTTTAGTGATAAAGATGCATGTAATAACTTTCAAGTCATTCAATGGTGGAAGTATCATCAATCTCATTATCCGATTTTAGCTATGATTGCAAAGGAAATTCCTTTTCACCAGTTTCTACAGTTTCCGCCGAACATGCTTTTAGCATGGGAGGTCAAATTCTAGATGAAACTCGAACAAGAATGAGTCCATATTCTCTCGACGCTCAAGCGTGTCTTGATGATTGGAATAGAGCCGAATATAGACAACAATAATACATTCGAGACAATGAAGAAGAGCTAGAAGATATTGATAGTGATGTATCAACATCCAGATCCGAAGATAGTGAATAATATTTTTTTTTACTATTTCTTTTTACTAAATTGTTGTAAAAGTTTACTCTTTAGGTTTGAGATTAAATATATTTTGGAATATTTTGAAACAAATTAATAAAAACTTTAGTTAGTTTATTTTACCCTAATTAATAATAAAAAAAGAATATTTAGTTCTAGTTATTTGTTTTCATTTTTTATTTCTATGATTTCGTGAATCTCATAATATTCATTTCATGTAACTATTTTATAATAGTTAAAAAATATTAGATATATGTTTATAGAGTACAACAAAATTTGGGAGGCGAAGAAAATATTTCAAAATTTAAAGTTCATATATATACAAAAAAAAAAAATAGAGCTAAATCTCATAATGGAACTAAATAAAAATATTGCAAATGTATTTTAAGATGATAAAACATAGTGGTCATCGTCAAAAAATATAATCTTTATTTTTTATTATTCTAGTTTCTAAAATTTATAATTATTTAATTATAAATCTTGACATTAACCATTTATTATCATCAAGTACTTGTAACAGTGTATAATCGTAACCGTATTAACCGGACCCGTATTTAACCGTAACCATTTTACCCGTATATTAAACGGTTAAGGTTAAGGTTAAAAAAAATTCTAACCGTAACCGGTAGTTAAACAAAATTCTAACCGTAACCGGTAGTTAAAAAAAATTCTAACTGTAACCGGTGGTTACGAACATGGATCAGTTAACTCTTATAAAATGTCATACACGAATTAGAAAGCAAATCATATTTGTATGAGTTATATGTCCATTCATTTGACATTATATGCTTTTCAAAGCGTTCAACCTTTTTCTGACATGTCTCCATTCCTCTATCTCTTTTTAATTTCACCAACACGACATACTGAAATATAAACAACATTTTAGCTTGGTTTAAACCTAACATTCATTTTCTTTCTCTCGCCTCTCCGGCTAGTTATGTGGTCTTATATCAGATTTGAGCGTTAAATAATATTTTAGAAGATTTTCTCCTTTTGTTGTCTTTAAGATTATATTGAACATTTTATCTTTCCAGGATAACGCAATATACCTCTCGTAACAACCATTTTCACATACCCATAAATAGCTTTTGGCATGCATGAATGCTTATTTTTGAGCATTGATATTTGTAGTTTTGTTTTCCTCTTCAAATTTGAATCATCCATCCATGAGTTTGTCGAAATCCTACAAACTTACATTTCTCTAAAGAGCATAACCCATTTATAATTAACTTTATGATAAATCCCATTACTTTGTTCCGAACAACAATTAAATAGTAATTTTGTTTTATTTCTATTTGATTAATATTCAGTTTTATTATTTTTTTAGTAAATATTTTTTTTCTAAATATGTAGTTAGAAAATAATTGAATCTAAATGTACATTCATACATCACACCACCATCAAATTTAGTGTTTTGTATCTTTAACCTGATCAAATGGAATTACTATTTGGTTATTTAGTTCATGCGACAAACTAAAAAAAAACTCATAACATAAATCCTCAGGCAAGTTTAGCAACAAAAACAAAACCTTAGGTAAATTAGATAATTAAGTTTAATACTCATCTATGATCAGATATTTTTTTTTACAAATAAATAGAAAAATAAATATATGTATATATTATTTTTAATAGATTAGACATAAAAATATATTAGACTTCACAAATGGATCTTAAATGAATTCTAATTAATGTAGATTATAAATTTTAAAAATGAGTTGATGTGCACAAATGTGGTAGCCTAAGAAGAGCACATCGTTTCGATCGCCGTATTTATTTTTTTGGTGGGGTCTTCGACATCTGAGTTTTAGTATTCATACGTAAGGTGAACCCTATATTTGAAACCCATATTTAGCCAGAATGGACTATAACCAATTTTTTGAAGCAGATATTTTGATAGTTTTATTTTATGATTTTTTTTTAAAAAAATGATAGCCGAGGTTGACGCTGAGGTGGCAGAATAAAAAGTAAGCCAAGCTAATTTTATATATATCATGAACACCAAAGAAATTAAAAAAAAACACTATAGGAGTTGAACATTCTGGTTCTGCCGTGAATCTTCTATCGATGCATTCGAAACTCGACTCAAATTCGCTGTTAACCTTTTTTAAAAATCTATATTGTATTATCTTTCTTTGATTTTAAGTTGTATTGTAGTTATCATAAATAATGATTAATTCCTTATATTATTATTTCTGGATGTAATCGCAAAAATTGAACATTGCACCACCAAAAAAAAAGAACACCAAAGGAATTAAAAAAAAAACTGTAAATATATTAATATAAAGAAAAAAAAACCTATAGAGAAGGATTCATTTGAAACGAAGAGGACGAAAACACTCTTTACACAATTTTTTTTTTTTTTTTTTTTTCCATCTTTATATAAAAAAGATTACAAAGCATGCCACTCCTTAAACCCAAAACCTCAGTGTCCGTTGGATGGCCTGAAGTCTCTGTAGCCGTTGATTCCAGCTGACAAATTCCAGTTTGATGAATCTAAGTAAGAGTAATTACTAGCTGCTGATGCTGCATCGTCCTGGTTCCTCATAGCGAGTAAAGACAAGTCCATATTCGCCATCTGCCATTGCGTTTGTGTCAACCCGTTCACATATGGCGAAGAAGAAGAAGAAGATGAATGTGACATGTATTCACCACCGTAATATTGGTGAAATCCATCGTCACTGTAACTCCTGGATCTGCCAGAGATACCAAGATCCGCACCGCCATGATATGAGTACAGGTTGTTGAACCGTTGTGGTACACAGTATACGCTGTTGTCCATGAAACCGCCGTGTTCATCCTCAAGCAGATCATTGATGATATCGAGGTGAGGGAACTCATCGGTCATCAGAGGCTGCGTCGTTCTCCCAAACTGAACATCAGTAGGCCGGATGCTGGTAGTTACGGGTGTGTTGTAAGGGTTCATCCTATGATTCCTGCTGATAGTTGTTGTTGGTGTTTCTCTGCTTGAACTCGAACCACCGGTCCACAAGGGCCCACCAGACGAAACATCCCACGAGCCAACGTTGATAGGGAAGCCAGATTGATTAGATACTGAGATAGGAGGCGGATGTGAATAAGACGGAAATGCGCTTGTTCCCGTCGATTGAGAGCTTGAGTGGTTAAAACCAGATGAGCCAACTATGGCATGTTTATAGGATTGAGGAATGTAAGTTTGGCTATGTGTCAGCGAACCTACACGGCCTGTTGAGCTCATTGAACGAGCAAGGGGCGTTGTTGAGGTTTGAACGGCAGAGATTACAGGTGCAGCTTGTCTTGGAGGGATTATAGGAGCACTCAAAGGCCTAGACATAGAAGGTGCTGGTTGTGCCGTGGGTTTTGGAGAAGCGGTTTTCTGTACATCGGCTCTAGGACCCACAGTATGCAACTGAATATCTCGAGATGGTAATGCTTGATCTGATGAAGGTGATCTAGCAGATATTGCTTTCCTGTTTGGAACAGAATCTACATTTGAAACACCCTTTTTCTCCGGTTTTAATTGCACTACAGATGGGAGATTCCAGGGAGCAGCTCTGGGCGAGGAAAGAACAGCAGGGCTTTTCTCTTGCGTCTGAACCGTGCCGTGATCCTGCAAAACGAATAAAATATATATAGTTATTCGATGTTGATGTGCATATCACTGCAAAATGGATTGAAGGTAAACTAACGCGACTTCTGGAAAAAGAATCCAATAAACAGAGCCATGTGGCTTTCCCTCCTTACGGTTATCTTCTAATTTCAAATATTAAAATTTCAAAAGTATGAGTGAACCACCTTGCTAACAGGATTACGCTCCCCAGGGCTCACTTGTTCCTGGATGTGGGAGATAACCACGTCAGCTTCACCAACTCTGCGTACCTCAGAAGAATGGCTTTGATTCTTAGGGTCAGATGCATGTCTTGAAGGTTGGTCCTCTGTTTCAGTGGCTAAACTGTTGGCATCAGAGACCTTTCCTGGTTGTGTTTTTCCGCTGCACATCACAAGGTATGTTAGATATGCAACAAACAAAAGAAACAAACTAAGCTGGAAAAAGATCTTACTTACTTGCTAAGCCATTTCTGGCTTCGGCAGTTTAAAACATTCCCTTTGTATGACCCATTGGCTACCCCTGATCGGATCGAGTCATTAGAACAAGTTGAGGAACTATCATCCATTGTGGACAGACACTTTCTTTCCGCAACTCCATTAGGTATAGATATGGAACTGCCTCTTCCTCTGCTAGTGTCTCCTAAAGGGGGAGGATGAATCTCTGAGGCATCTTTTTCCCAATGAACAGGGCTGCTCTCTCTATCAGCTGAACTATCTACTGAATCAGAAACATCAGACACATCTCCAAGTGTGTCGGGTTTCTCAGCTGACGAATCTGCTTTAGCCCTCACACATTCCTCTTTCTCAATATCCCTTTTTTCTGTTTGGGATCTTACCTTCCCTTCTTTCCTTTTCTCCTTTCCTCTATTTTTGTTCTTTTTCTGTTTTGCCTACGAATTACCAAACAAACAAGAATCTTCATTAGCACCCCAACAAGTTGTTTTAGGGCATTTTATACTTTGGAAGCAACAGAAGTGTAAGGACCTGTTTCTTCTTAGATTTTTTCTCTTTTTCGGCTGCTCCTCTTTTCGCCTTCTGTTCGCTTTCTGCAAGCCACTCTTCCTCTTCTTCGCGAATAAGTTCTTCTTGCCTTTTCCATGCAATAGCTTCTTGGTATGCAACGTCAATTTTGTTGCTGCATTTCTCAAAAAGATTGCAGTGCGATACATGAGGTACAGCTAA
>PKML01016699.1:697718-728683 GCA_002933935.1 Eutrema yunnanense
CCCTCAAGCAAATAGAAGACTAAACAAGAGAAAGAGGTTTGAAAACGTAGAGACTCACCTGTTCATGAACCATCGCAAAGATCCTTTTCCCAAGCACCCAAATGTCACCTGACCAGCTTTTGATCTAACCACCATGTATTTCTCCGTAGACATTCGCAGCTTTCCCAGACTCCACACATTATCCCACAGCATTGTTCAAATAAAACCCTCATCGAAAGTTTCATCGCTGCAGCTTATGTTCAAGAACCTTCTAGATTCTTTACCACACAAAATCATGACAATGAACCACCAATTTTCACACTTTTTGTATCCCTTTCTCTCCCCCAGACTTATTTCTTATTATGTTTCTAGCATTTACATATTAAGGGTTGAGACGCGAGTGTTGATGGTGTTAACCACCGAATCCCCGATTCTTCCCTCAAAAGTAATCAAAGGTGTAGGCGAATAATGGTATCACAGGAAATTTTACTAACCTCGCTTTCACCTTTGTGTGATCATCTCCTCTGAAGTAGAATAATGAGATCCTTGGAAACTTTCCTAGCCCTCTACTCAGAAGAAAATCATTTCATATTTTATGCCCTTATCAACTTGTAACAGGGAGAGAAATACCATTTCTCTAAACACATGGGTTCCTTTATCAGATACGAATGATGAATCAAGCTCTAAAAACACTAACCACATTGATGAAGTGCAGAAATTTGGCTCAGGTTTCAGAAGAACTCTGCTGGAGACATGGATGTTTTCTAGTCAACTGGTCAGTCCTTGGATTTTTCATTAGTCGATCTAGAACTGATCCTGCAACACTGGTCACTCAAAAACAAAAACAAAACAACAGGTTCAAGCACAGGATCATCATCTCCAACAAGTTTTGACTCAATAAATCGATTTTGACTCGATAAAACAAGAAAAAACAAAAACAATATCAGCAGACACCTCCCCCAGACTTGAACAACACTGTCCACAGTGTTATCTAGCCTAGAGTCGGTGAAAGAAAACAAAAGAACATAATAAAATTGGAAAAAACAAGAAGTTACCTTGCTGGAACATCGAGTATCGATCGACACACAGCTTGGTATCGATCGATACCAAGCTTAAATCGACATAATGGACCGTACATTCGCGATTGGTGTCGACCGATACCAATGGGGTATCGATCGACACTAAGCGATTTCGAGTTTTGCTCCTTGTTTATCCTGACACAAACACAGAACAAAAAATAAAAAGAAAAAGAATCAAAAGCAGACTTACCAGTGGGTTGCCTCCCACCAAGCGCTCGTTTAACGTCAGTAGCTTGACTGTAGCGCCCTTCAGGCAGGATAAGAATGCGATCTTGCACCAAAACAGGTTCCACAACTTGACATCGCTATCTTCAGAGTTTTGCTCAACATACTTTCCACAAACTCTTTTCCCTTCTCTTTCAGTTCAGAAGTAAGAAGAACTCTAGCCTTAGAGAATGGTTTCGAAGCTCCTTTGCACTTCACCTTGTACTCAATCGAATCCCCATCACACTTCTGAGGAATCAATGTGACATGGGGATCCTCGACTCTTTTGCTCCTGGCCTTCTTCTTTGTTGCCTTAGCCTTCTTGACAACTTCCTTGGGGATGCTGGGCGGTTCAACTGAAACGTCTGTGACAGTAGGCACGTCAGGAGGCTCTTCCAAAAGATCAACTGCTAGCGACTTTTCTGTAACAACCTCGATGCTAGAGACACGTCTGGGAGCACTTCCAGGGGGAATGACATCATAATAGACCTCTCCGTCAATGTAAGAGAAAGAGATTATCTTATTAGGCGTGTCTATGATTGTGCCAGCAGTAGCCATAAACGGTCGTCCCAGGAGTAAAGGCATACGAGATATTGCACTCATCTCCACAACCTGAAAATCAGAAGGCACCAGACAATCTCCTACTTTGACAAGCAAACCATGGACAGTACCGTATGGAAGCGAGGTAGAATCGTTTGCGAATGTGATAGATGTCTTTGAAGATCGAATATCAGCGCCCAACCGTTCTGCAATTGCCCTTGAGATGACATTGACAGTAGCCCCTGAGTCAACGAGAGACTCTTTGAACTCGACTCCAGAGATAGAGCATGGAACCACGAATTTCCCTGGATCTTCCCTTTGGGTCAACTGTCTCAGTGGAGGTGGTGCACCTCTAGCCTTAATGAAGAGTGCCTTAATCTCTTCCTTAGTTTCTCTGCAATCTTTGAAGTGACTTAGCAGAGGACGGGACTCTAGAGCTTCTTCAAAAGACGATTCATGGGAGATCATTTGTACCATCTTCTCAAAACCACGCAGCTGCTTTGGAGAAATGGGATCTCTGAGGTGTCGAGGACTATGATTTATCTTCTTGGGCTTGCAAACTTTTTCTTCGATCAACTCAGGTATTTTCACAGTTTCTGGCTCGATTTGCGATGGGTATCGATCGACACCAGGCAGGGTATCGATCGATGCTATCGCTGTTGAATTGTCCTTGGCAGATATATCATCATCAATAGGAAGCTCCACAATCAGCTTATCCAGCGTAGCCTTGCATCTGGCGTCCTCTACCTCCTTCTTAGTCTTCCCAGCAGCTCTGGGATAAGGTATCCTCGGTATATAGACTCTCTCTGCAACTACTTTGGGCACCACAGTCGAAATCTCAGGTGTCTCCTCACAAATCGCCTCAGTATCGACCGATACCAATGGGGTATCGATCGATACACGGGTTTTGGAAGTATCCCGTTTCAGAATTGTAACTGGCATCGATCGACACTTGGGGGTATCGATCGATGCTTTGGCGATTTCAGGATCCTCATCGAAATTTTCTGCACTTGAGGAGATCGCATTGACGTGTGCTCTTGGATTTCAGTTCTCCCTGGAAGAAAACCTTCCTGTCTTTTCGAACTCTCTGAAGTCTGGGCTACTTGAGTTTCCAGCTGCATCTGATGAATACCAAGAGCATCGATCCTTCCACTCAGATCTTTGTACATGGCGTCCATCTTACCATTGAAGGTCACTGTGATCTGCTGCTGTCCATGAACGAGCGTTTCAAGCATAGTCTCGATCTTGCTTTCTGACGGTTTAGCAGGCACATGCTCGTAAGAAGAACTCTCATAGTTCCTGGTGTAACCGCTGTTCTGGGCAGATTTCTGGTTGAATCCTCCTTGTTGGAAGTTGTTGTTGAAGCTTCGATTGTTATTGAATTGGTTCCTCTGTCCCTGAAAACCAGAACCACCAATATAGTTGACATCTTCTGCTTCACCCTCGTTAATGATATGCTCAATTTAATACCCTAACAGTACTAAAGCAATTGTCGTAGTATAGCTAGGGGTCGAACACAAGGACTCACAGAAACACACAATAGATTCTAGATGCTGAGTTACGCTAAGTGAAAAAGATGTAATTGAAAGCAGTGCAGAAATTAAAAAGGGTTGTAAATCAATGGAGAGAATATAGGCCCAGGGTATTTCTCAGGAAATCAATGAATGCAGCTAAATTTACTAACATGATTCAGATTAAGCACGGTTCTTGAACTCAAATCACTAAAATATAGCTAACCAACTCTCGTTGCGAAAACTATCTAAATCTAAATCCTAGGAATTCCAAATCTCTTTGCGAATCCTAAAGTCTAAATCAGCTTTAAAAACATGTTTGATATGTTCACAAATCAATTAAACCAAATCTCTTTGCGAATAATCAATTTGCTCACCTAGGTTCTATCGGGTAATTAATCGCACTCTCGTGCCTAATCAATTATCCTAAGATCTAAGTTTCAGATTCGTTAACCTAGAATTAGCTTTGAGAACAACCTAAGGCGAAGAACTAATTCAGATAGTGAATCCTAAACAGATAATTAACCTAGCATTCAAAGAAATCCTTTATGAGACAACCCTAAACCTAAGGTGGATCTACTCAGACATGGCAATTGAATCAATAGACATAACTGAATAAATCATCAAATAAATAATCAAAAAGGTTTAGAGATCTGATCTCGGACGAAGGGAGATTCAGACTTGTTTCTCACAACCCAAGTATTCTAAAATAAAGCTTAGCCTAAATAGATGGCTGAAAACCTAATTATATAGCTAATACACGTTTTGGGCCTTCTTGTAAATATTAAAGTCTTCTGGGCACTTTTGTAATTCTTCAAGTCTTGGAAAGACTCGCGGGTTGTGTTTGCTGCGATGGGTATCGATCGATACCAGGGGGTATCGATTGATACTTGCCGTGAAATCAGGTACTCAGCAACACAACTTCAGCTTCTGCTCCAAAGTGCTCCAAAAAGCTCCAGTAAATCCAATAATTCTCCAAACGTGTTAAGACCTGTAAAAGACTCTAAAAGACTCCAAAATACTATAAAGACTCTATAAAAAGGACTTATATCATGGTCTAAACAGGGTAAAAACCATGATATATCAACTCCCCCAGACTTAGCCTTTGCTTGCCCTCAAGCAAATAAAAGACTAAATAGAGAAAGAGGTTTGAAAACGCGGAGACTCACCTGTTCATGAACCATCGAAAAGACCCTCTTTCTAAGTACCCAAATGTCATCAAATCAGCTTTTGATCTAACCACCATGTACTTCTCCGTAGACATTCACAGCTTTCCCAGACTCCACACATTATCCCACATCATTGTTCAAATAAAACCTTCATCGCCAGTTTCATCGCTGCAGGTAGTGTTCAAGAACCTTCTAGACTCTTTACCAGACAATATCATGACAAGGAACCACCCTTTTTCACACTTTTTGTATCAATTTATCTTCCCCAGACTTATTTCTTATTATGTTCTCTTTTTTTTATATTTTCAGATTTGCATATACACATTAAGGTATGAGACGCGAGTATTGATGGTGTTTGCCACCAAATCCCCGGTTCTTCCCTCTCAATGTATCAAAGGATGTAGGCGAATAATGGCATCATAGGAAAATCCTAGCCTCGCTTCCAATCTTTTGTGTGATCATTCCCTCTTAAGTAGAATAATGGGATCGCTGGAAATTTTCCTAACCCTCTACTCAGAAGAAAATCATTTCAATCTTTTATGCTCTTATTTATCAACTTATAACAGGGGAGAGAGATACTATTACTCTAAACACATGGGTTCCTTTATCAGATATGAATGATGAATCAAGCTCTATGAACACTAACCACATTGATGAAGTGCAGAAATTTGGCTCAGGTTTCAGAAGAACTCTGCTGGAGACATGGATGTTTTCTAGTCAACTGGTCAGTCTTTGGATTTTTCATTAGTCGATCTAGAACTGATCCTGTAACACTGTGCACTCAAAAACAAAATCAAATCAATAGGTTCAAGCACAGGATCATTATCTCCAACAAGTTTTGACTCAATAAAACAATTTAGACTCGATAAAACAACTGACTCTAAGAAAAACAAACACAATGTCAGCAGACACCTCCCCGAGACTTGAACAACACTGTCCCCAGTGTTATCTAGCCTAGAGTTGGTGAACGAAAACAAATGAACTGACTGGATTACAGAAATTAGGAACCGTACCTGTACAGGGTATCGATCGATACTAGGCAGTATCGATCGATACCAGCCGTATGTCGACACAATGATTAAAAATCAGGGGTGACGAGTTGCTTAACCAGGGAAAGCGTTCCATTGTGTTAGAAGTTAGCACTGTTAGGAACACTAAAAAACAGGTTAAAAGCAACATGGTAGATCAAGGATGAATCCAAGGAAGTTCAAATGCAAAAACACACACTGACATAAGTTCAACAGAAAAGAAAAATGAAAGAAAAAGAAAAAGAAAGAAAAATACAAACGTGAAGATCAGATAAAACTAATCATGCGTCTCCTCGGAATCGCTCTCATCATCAGCAGCAGGTGCGGTGTGTGAAGGTCCAGACTGGGACGATGGATCAGTGTCAGTCGTGCAGCGGCAGCGAACAGCAGCCCAGATGCTCCTCAAGCTGGCGATCATAAATCTCTGGAAGGCAGCTGGCTCCATCGGAACGTCTGTGTCCGCAGGCCACTGTGGCTCAGGAATGGGTGGACACGGTGCAGCATGTGTACGTCCTCTCTGACATGAAGTGGATGGGATATCAGCAGGAGGACGAATATGTCGTCGAGTCGTAGAGATCGAAGTCAGGAGGTCTGCAGGAGGCTCGAAACGAAGCAGAGGGTCCTCAGATATGTCTGTCAGATCCCTAGCAGGTAGCTGCACCAGAAAGCTCCCATCTGATCTGTTAAGGATCCACTTCTTCCCGGGCTTCAACCACTTAAGGTTCCTCATATGAGCCTCATCCAAGTATCGACGCGCAGTGACTATCGAGCAACTCGTAGTGCAGATCCCGAGGTGCTGGAAAATAGGTGTCAGAAGACTACCAACTGACTCCTTCTTCGTGCTCGTCCCTGTGAATGGCTTGGTCTTCAGAGAGACCAGATGATGTGCAAAGACAGCCCCAAGGTTAACACCTTCCAGCTCAGGCCACTCAAAATCCTGCTCAGGGATGATGTTCCTGACAGCCAGAAACAACAGCAGAAGCTCAGACACTCGCATCTTGTTAGGCTCCATCTTGCACATGAGAGTAGTGCTCAGGATCCTAACAAAGCATCGCAGAACCGGGTGTCGAATGTCCATCTGAGTAGACGTCTTGGAATTGTAGACACCATTCCCGAACCATGCCCAAAATCCACGTATGTCAGGATGGGCTGCTGGAAGAGCAATCCTCATGCGATCCCTCCGAAAACCATAGAGATCACAGAGGTCAGGGAATGAAATCCTGTGCCTCTCTCCGCGAGCCATGAAAGATAGGATGCCACCCTGTGCGTCTCGCAGAACCTCGTCTGAATAGCTAATGCGAGCGGTCGCCATGAACTGACGAACCAAGTCCGGGAAGAGATCATACTGACGTGTGGCCATGTGGCCAAAATCAATCCGCTCGAGCAGACGAGCCAAATCTGAGTTAAGACCCAGCTGATGCAGAGAAACTCCATCGACAAACCTAGTAAGCTCGATGGTGACACCCAACCACGCGTTGTAGAACAGCGTGTCGAAATCGTCCCACTCTTCAGAAATGGGTCTGAATGCGGTGTCATCACTCAAGGCATATGCCTTCTCCTGTCCATCCCAATCGCGGTGGCAAGGGATCCTGGCCTTCTCGTTCAGCTTAGGCCAAGGACTTCTGTGTAGGGCTGCATGAATATCCGTAGTAGACGGGTTAGAGCTCGATGCGCCTGAACTCCTGGCTCTCTTGGACTTAGATGTCATCTGCAAACAAAGACAGAATGACACAGCATAAATCCAACACCTCTCAGCAATTACAGAAAATTCTTATCGTCAAACTCGCATGGTGTCGATCGATACCAGGGGGTATCGATCGACACCCTGGGCAAATTCTTGTTTCATGGTTGCTCAAAATCCCAAATCTTCAATAATGAAAACCAAGGCAATTCAAAGGCATAGGTTGGTTCGAAACTACCCTAGAACAACTCAGCAAACGACATGCATCGATAAAAACAAGTTGTAAAGAGTGGGATTTCACAAACCTTAAACCCAAAAATCGGACATAAACCGCTGAATTTAGAGAGCATACCTTTGCTGGGTTGCGAATTAAGTGCTAGAAACGGATAGAGGATGAAAATCCAATGAATCTAGGTGCTTAAATCGCCAAAATCGGTGAAGAAATGTGAAAGATGCGATTTGAGAGAGAAAAGGAGGCGGTGTCGATCGATGGAGAAGAAAGAGCAGAAAGAGAAAACCGAGGGTTTTAAGAGAGAACTAACCTTCCCGCATGGTATCGATCGATACCCAGAGGTATCGGTCGATACTGGCTGTTGTTTGTCGACACTGGATAGTGTCGATCGACACTTATGAAGAATTTTGTTCCTTTTTACGGCACTTGGTGTCGATCGATACTGACAGGTATCGATCGATACTCCTCGTCAAATATGTTTCACGTTTAGACACAAGACACAGACACAAGACAAAAATAAAAACAAAAATAAAAGAGTTATGTACAGACTCACCAGTGGGTTGCCTCCCACCAAACGCTCGTTTAACGTCAATAGCTTGACTGTAACGTCCTTCAGGCTGGATAAGAGTGAGAGCTTGCACCAAAACCGGCTCCACAATTTGACATCGCCAGCGTCAAAGTTATGCTCATCATGTTTTCCACAAACTCCTGTCCTTTTTCTTTCAGCTCTGAAGTGAGAAGAATTCGTGCTTTGGAGAATGGTTTCGAAGTTCCCTTACACTTCACCTTATACTGAATTGAATCTCTATCGCACTTTTGAGGGGTTAAAATCACAGAGGGAGCACCCTTCACTTCTTTGCTCTTCACCTTCTCCTTTGCGTTAACTGTTTCGACGTCTTTCTTGATGAGGACAGAATGACTATCTAGAACGTCTGTGACAGTTGGCTCGTCAGGAGGTTCTTCTAAAAGATCAGTTACCAACGTCTCTCCTGTGACAATGGTGATGCAAGAGATATGTGTAGGAGTTCTTCTAATAGGGGTGGCTTCGTAGTATACCTCCTTATCAATGTATGAGAACGAGATTCTCTTGCTTGGTGTATCCATAATCGCTCCAACCGTAGCCATGAACGGTCTTCCAAGGATCAATTGCGTAGTAGAATTTGCACTCATCTCCACAACTTGAAAATCAGTAGGGACCAGACAACCTCCTACTGTGACAAGTAAATCTGCGATTGCGCCATAAGGAGTTGAGGTTGAAGAGTTCGCGAATGTGATAGATGTCTTGGGAGATCGAATATCAGCTCTCAATCTCTCTGCAATTGCCCTTGACATGACATTAACGCTAGCCCCTGAGTCGATGAGAGACTCCTTGAATTTAGCTCCAGAGATAGAGCATGGAACTGAGAAGATTCCTGGGTCTTCCCTCTTAGTCAGCTGCGTTAGTAGAGGTGGTCGAGGGTATTGCTCTTTAGGCTTGTAGCCCCTTTCTTCCATCAACTCAGGTGGTCTCATCAATTCTGGTTCGATCTGCGAGGGGTATCGATCGATACTCGGGACTTTGACACATTTCGAGAAAGGGTTTGGACTGGTATCGATCGATACTCGGTGGTGTCGGTCGATACCTTGGAGATTTCAGGATCCTCTTCGTCGTTCTTGGTAGAATTGGCTAAAATCTTGGCAGTCTGGGCCAACTGTGTATCCAAAATCGTCTGACGAACACTGAGAGCCTCGATTTTGCTATTCAGATCAGTGTACAAGGTATCCAACCTCCCGTTGAAAGTCGTTGTCATCTGTTGCTGTCCGTTAAGAAGCTGTTCAAGCATGGATTCTATCCTGTTTTCAGAAGTTCTGGGTGATGTGGGTGGGTATTGATACCTTTGGTCTTGAGATCCAGCTCCACCAACGTAGTTAACATGTTCCACTGCATTTTCTTCAGCAAAACGAACAGTCTTCTTCTGCCTGCCCATCAACAAATTATGCACCGAATCCAGCTTCGCATGCACCTCAGCAATCTGCAACCCATCCATGCTCCCAGCTTGCTTCCTTCGCTCAAGGTCTGCGTTCTTGGCGCTATGGCTAGATGCAAAGTTCTCAATCAACTGATAAGCATCGTCAGGATATCTGGTAAAGAAGTTTCCATTGCTGGCAGAGTCCAATGCCATCTGGTACCTACAGTCAATCCCTCTGAAGAAGAAATTCAGCAACTGAACCATATCGAACCCATGATGCGGACAATCCCTCTGATAAGATCTGAATCGCATCCAAGCAACCTTAAGTCCCTCAGTTCCTCCCTGAGAAAATTTAGAGATCTTGTTCCTGAGCTCCTCGGATCTCGCATCATCGAAAAAATTGTTCAAGAAAGCGCTCTTAATCTCTTCCCAGGTAGTCAGTGATCCAGGAGGTAACTGCTTCAGCCAGTAAGTAGCTTCTCCACTAAGAGCGTATGGGAACAGCTTACAGAAAAGGAATTCATTGGGCACTCCATCGTATTTCACGCTAGTAACCAAATCTTCGAATTTCTCAATGTGGTCCATAGGATGTTCATGAGGAAGACCAGTAAAGAGATGCGATCCCACAAGAGCGAAGTAAGCAGGCTTCAGCTCAAAATCAGTTCTCTGGAACGTAGGAATACGGATTGCGGATCGATTGGTATAATACTGATGAGGCATGTTGTACTCACCAATCGTTCGACCACGATCAACTACTACATCGTCCCCAACGTTGGCGCGCCCAGCTGGCGCGACAATCTCATCAACAACAGTAAGAGGAACAACGACGGTTCCAGCTGCATCAGTTCTTAACATCGCTGTGTTGCTCATCTCTGATGTCTGCTTCGTCTTCCCGTTTGCACGTTCCAAATTCACACCTGAAACACACTAGGTAAGACACGTTAATAACCAAAAAAAAAACGTTGAGTATCGATCGATACCAAGTGGTGTCGATCGATATCAACAAAGAAATCGCCCTAGTATCGACCGATACTGATGAGTATCGATCGATACCGACGAACTTAGTCGAAACTCTACAGCTAAAATCTAATGGCGAATTGAGTCCCCGGCAACGGCGCCAAAATTGATATGCTCAATTTAATACCCTAACAGTACTAAAGCAGTTGTCGTAGTATAGCTAGGGGTCGAACACAAGGACTCACAGAAACACACAATAGATTCTAGATGCTGAGTTACGCTAAGTGAAAAAGATGTAATTGAAAGCAGTGCAGAAATTAAAAAGGGTTGTAAATCAATGGAGAGAATATAGGCCCAGGGTATTTCTCAGGAAATCAATGAATGCAGCTAAATTTACTAACATGATTCAGATTAAGCACGGTTCTTGAACTCAAATCACTAAAATATAGCTAACCAACTCTCGTTGCGAAAACTATCTAAATCTAAATCCTAGGAATTCCAAATCTCTTTGCGAATCCTAAAGTCTAAATCAGCTTTAAAGTCCAGGTTTGATATGTTCACAAATCAATTAGACCAAATCTCTTTGCGAATAATCAATTTGCTCACCTAGGTTCTATCAGGTAATTAATCGCACTCTCGTGCCNCTAATACACGTTTTGGGCCTTCTTGTAAATATTAAAGTCTACTGGGCACTTTTGTAATTCTTCAAGTCTTGGAAAGACTCGCGGGTTGTGTTTGCTGCGATGGGTATCGATCGATACCAGGGGGTATCGATCGATACTTGCCGTGAAATCAGGTACTCAGCAACACAACTTCAGCTTCTGCTCCAAAGTGCTCCAAAAAGCTCTAGTAAATCCAATAATGCTCCAAACGTGCTAAGACCTGTAAAAGACTCTAAAAGACTCCAAAATACTATAAAGACTCTATAAAAAGGACTTATATCATGGTCTAAACAGGGTAAAAACCATGATATATCAGTTAAACACCTCAACATCTTCAGCAAAGTGAACGGCCTTTGTTGTCTTTCTCAGCAGAAGACTGTGCATAGAATCCAGCTGAGCCTTAACTTCAGCGATCTGCGACCCATCATGATTACCAGCCAGCTTCTTGCGCTCGAAATCTGCACTCTTGGTGCTACTGCTAGATGCAAAGTTCTCAATCAACACATAAGCGTCCTCAGGATACCTGGTGTTGAAATTACCCTTGCTTGAAACGTCCAAAGCCATCTGATACCTCCAATCTATCCCTCTGAAGAAGATACCCAGCAGCTGCACATCAGAGTATCCGTGATGTGGACAATCTCTCTGATACGATCTGAATCTTGTCCAAGCAGCCTTGAACGCCTCAGTAGGTCCTTGAGAAAATTGGGAGATTTTATTCCTCAGATCCTCAGATCGTGCATCATCGTAGAAGTTAATCAGGAAGCCCCTCTTAGTGTCCTCCCAAGTAGTCAGCGATCCAGGAGGTAGCTGCCTCAGCCAGTAAGTCGCATCTCCACCTAGAGAGTAGGGGAAGAGCTTGCAGAAGAGATAGTCGTAGGACACTCCATTACTCTTGATGCTAGTGACCAAGTCCTCGAACTTCTCCACATGATCCATCGGATGTTCATGAGAAAGACCATGAAAGAGATGCTGTCCCACAAGAGTGTAGTATGCAGGTTTCAGCTCAAAGTCATTCCTCTCAAACGCAGGAGGGCGAATCGCTGACCGATTGGCAAAAAACTGATCAGGTCTGTTGTACTCACCAACCGTTCTTCCACGATTAACCACAACATTCCTCACGTTCTCAGCGACATTCTCAGCGACAACAGGAGCAGGTGGAATGACGATCCCCTCTCCATCTAGACGTTGTCCTTGCTCATTGCACATCCGACCCTCTTGGTCTCTATAAGCACCAGCTGCATCCCGAACCAACCCCACTTGATTGTTGTTCATCTTAGATGATTTCTTTGCTTTCTTGTTTGTGCGTTCCACAAGTGCTAGTTGTTCCAGTGATACACCTAAAAACAAAAACCAAGAACGTAAGTAACTGAAATATACGTCGGGTATCGACCGATACTGAATGGTATCGATCGATACTCAGGCGATTTAGACGAATTTCTTAGCTAAAATCTAATGGCGAATTGAGTCCCCAGCAACGGCGCCAAATTTGATATGCTCAAATTAATACCCTAAATAATACCAAAGCAGTTGCTGCAGTAAATCAGGGGTCGAACACAAGAACTCAATATATCACACAATATATTATATAGATCCAAAATACGCTAAATCAAAAGATGTAAACGAAAACAAGTACGCAATTAAAAGTGTTGTAAATCAATGGAGGAAAATATAGGCCCAGAGTTTTTCACAGGAAATCAATGAATGCAACTAAATTAACTAACAGGATTCAGATTACGCACGGTTCTTGAACTCAAATCACTAAAATATAGCCAACCAACTCTCGTTGCGAAAACTATCTAGGAATTCCAAATCTCTTTGCGAATCCTAAAGTCTAAATCAGCTTTAAAGTTCAGGTTTGATATGTTCACAAATCAATTAAACCAAATCTCTTTGCGAATAATCAATTTGCTCACCTAGGTTCTATCAGGTAATTAATCGCACTCTCGTGCCTAATCAATTATCCTAAGATCTAAGTTCTAGGTGATCAATCCAGAATTAGCTTTTAGAACAACCTAAGGTGAATAACTAATTTAGATTATAAACCCTAAGAAACTAATCAACCTAGCATTCAAAGAAATCCGTATGAGAAAACCCCCAAACCTAAAGTGGATCTACTCAGACATGGAGATTGAAAGCAACATGATTGAATAGATCATCAAAGAAATCAATAATCAACAGGAGTTCAGAGTTGTCTCTCCAAAAACCAAAATTAAAATCAAAGTAAAATAAAGCTTAGCCAACAAAGTGGCTGTAAAATCCCTATAAATAACATAAATCATGTTTTGGGGTTTCTTGTAAATATTAAAGACTTCTGGACCAAGTTGCAATTCTTCAATTCTTCATTAAAGTCACGGCTTGTGATCTGCTCCGATGGGTGTCGATCGATACCAGGGGGTATTGATCGATGCTTGACGTGAAATCGGGTACTCAGCAACACAAACTTCAGCTTTGCTCCAAAATGCTCCAGAAAGCTCCAATATCTCCAATTATGCTCCAAACGTGCTAAGACCTGTGAAAAACTCTAAAATACTACGAAATAGCAGAAAGACTCTATAAAAAGGACCTATATCATGGCCTAAAAGCGGTAAAAACCATGATATATCAGGACTCAAGAGAGTGAGTGTGTACGAAGTTCAAATCGTATACCAGGGCAAGAAATTGGGAAAACGAGTAGGAGTGCGAAGAGACATGCAATGTCCCGAGTGTGAATGATACATGTATTTCAAATATGAGTGTCCTCTGGCAAAACTCAGGGAAATCAAGTGCCATGAATGCAAATGTTTTGGTCATGTGAAGACTGACCGCCCTAGTCTTCACAAGAAGAATGACAGGTCGTTCTTGAGCTTTAGTGAAACTGAGTCGGAAGGTAGTGATGATGAAGGTGATCTATTCAAATTTGGGGCATTCGTGGGAGAAAAATTGGATAAGGAATCATATGATGAATCTAAATCAGATGAAGATGATGAAATTGATGCCAAGGATGAGTATTGTTATTATTGTATGATATCTGGGTGAAACTGAGTCATGCGCCAACCTGTAATTGTTGAAGGATAAAGCTCTCTTGGAAGCTGATATATCATGGTTTTTACCCGTTTTAGACCATGATATAAGTCCTTTTTATAGAGTATTTCTAGTATTTTGGAGTCTTTTAGAGTCTTTTCAGGTTTTAGGTACGTTTGGAGCATTATTGGAGATATTGAAACATTTTGGAGCCAAGCAGAGATCATGTATCTGAGACACCGATTTGATGCATGAGTATCGATCGATACACTTACGGTATCGATCGATACCCGTCGAAGAAACATAAGGATCGCGACTAATTTGAAGATTTGAGAAACTGCAAATTTCCCCATAAGACTTTATTATTTACAAGAAGCCCCAAAACGTGTCTTAGGTTATTTATTAGGTTTTTCAGCCGTTTTGCCCAGGACGCTTGATACATGCTTTATTTTACTTTGGTTTTGTGAGAGAGCTTTTGGAGGGAGACAAGTCTGAAACTCTGTTGTTCCGAGAGAAGATTTCGAACCCTTGTTTTACTCTCTTCTTTATTATTTATTCAAGGATTTATTCAGTCATGTTTATTGTTTCGAATTCCATGTTTGAGTAGATCTCCTGTTAGGTTTAGGGTTCTCAATAGGGATTTCTTTGAATGCTAGGTTGATTAGTCGTTTAGGGTTCATAATCTGAATTAGTTCTTTGCCTTAGGTTGTTCTCAAAGCTAATTCTGGATTGATCACCTAGAACTTAGATCTTATGTTAATCGATTAGGCACGAGAGTGCAATTGAGAAACCTGATAGAACTTTGGGTGAGCAAAATAACTATTCGCAAAGAGATTTGGTTTAGATGTTTTGTGAACAAATCAAACTTGAACTAAAAGTTGGTTTAGACTTTAGGATTCGCAAAGAGATTTGGAATTCTAGGATTTAGACTTAGATAATTCTCGCAACGAGAGTTGATTAATTATAATTTAGTGATTTGAGTTCAAGAACTGTGCGCAACATGAACCCTGATTAGTTAGTTTATATGCATTCATTGATTTCCTGAGAAATACCATGAACCTATCTTTCTCCCAATCGAATTACAACTTGTTTAATTTACGTATTTGATTTCAATTCCATTAATCACTTAGCTTAATTCTCATATATACAATCTATTGTGTGTTTCCTAGAGTCTATGTGGATTCGATCCGTAAATACTACAATCGACAAAGCTTTAGTACTTTTAGGGTATTAATTTGAGCTTATCAAATTTGGCGCCGTTGCCGGGGACTCAATTCCCCATTAGATTTTTGTCTGAGAATTTCGACTAAGTTCGACCAGTATCGATCGACACCCTAGTGGTATCGGTCGATACCTGTCGCGAATTTTTGTGTTACTTACGTTCTTGACTTTTGTGTTTCAGGTGCATGATTATTCGTGAAACCAGGAGGAACAAGAACACTCCACTTGTTAATCTGTCAAACGAGCAACTAGCACTTTTGGATCGCGCAAACATTAAAGCAAAGAAGCCAGCAGAGAGGAACAATAATCCAATGATTTTGGTTCAAGATGGAGCTGGTGCTTACAAAGACCAATAGGGTCAATTGTGCAATGAAAGAGGGCAACGATTAGATGGAGAGGGGAACATCATTCTACCTCCTCCTGTTGTTGAGGAGATCATCGCTGGGAATGCTGCGAATGCAGGGAATATTATGGCAGATCGTGGTAGAGCAATTGGTGAGTACAACATGCCCGATCAATTTTATGCAAATCGATCAGCGATTCGCCCTCCACCATTTCAGAGGAATGACTTTGAACTAAAACATGCATACTACACTCTTGTGGGTCAGCACCCTTTTCATGGTCTTTCCAGTGAACACCCCATGGATCATATTGAGAGGTTTGAGGATTTGGTCACTAGCATCAAGAGCAATGGAGTATCCTATGATTACCTCTTCTGCAAGCTCTTCCCATATTCTTTAGGTGGAGATGCGATGTATTGGCTGAAGCAGTTGCCTCCAGGATCGCTGACTACCTGAGAGGAGACTAAGACAGCTTTCCTGAATAATTTCTATGATGATGCACGATTCGAGGATTTTAGGAACAAGATTTCCCAGTTTTCTCAAGTCCCGACTAAGGCGTTCAAGGCTGCTTGGACGAGATTTAGATCATACCAGAGAGAATATCCACATCATGGGTACACTAATGTTCAGCTGATGGGTTTCTTCTTCAGAGGGATTGATTGGAGGTATCAGATGGCTTTGGATGCTTCGAGTAATGGGAATTTAAACACCAGGTATCTTGAGGACGCTTATGTGCTGATTGAGAACTTGGCATCTAGCAATAGTACCAAGAATGCAGACTTTGAGCGCAAGAAGCAAGCTGGTGGCATGGAAGGTTCTCAGATCGCTGAGGTTCAAACCAAGTTAGATTCTATGCATAGTCTTTTGATGGGCAAGACGATGAAGGTTGTTCACTTTGCTGATGATGTCGAGGTTTTCAATGAAGATGAAGTGGAAGATGTTAACTACATTGGTGGTTCTGGTTTTCAAGGTCAGAGAAATCAATACCAGAATAACAACAGAAACTTCAACAACAACGCTCAGCAAGGAGGATCGAATCAGTTTGGCCAGAAACCTTTCCAGAACAGTGGTTATACCATGAACTATGGAAATTCATCTTATCGGTCTATACTTGCTAAAACCTCATAGAGCAAGATTGAGTCTATGCTTGAACAGCTGGTTCATGGACATCAGAAGATGACAATGGATTTTAATGGAAAGATGGATGCCATGTATATTGATCTGAATGGAAAAATTGAGGCTCTCGGTACTCATCAGAAGATGCTGGAAACTCAAGTAGCTCAAACTGCAGCAGCTGTCAAGGGAAAGATGGTTCATTCACAGAATGAATACGTCAATGCAATCACCTTAAGGACTGCTAAAGAGGTCACTGCAGTGGTAGAAAAGGATTTGGATGCAGAGAAATTCGTGGAGTTAGAAGAGGTTGAAAGCGATTCCGAGCCTGAAACGTCTGTATCGACCGACACCACTGCTGGTATCGATCGACACTAATCTGGTATCGGTCGACACCCATCGCAGACTGAGCCGAAAATTGTGAAAAAACCGGAGATGACTGAGGAACGCATTTACAAGCCTAAGATGCCATATCCCCGACCACTTAGATATCTCAGGAATCCAATAACTACAGAGAAGTTGCTCGCTTTTGAGAAGATGGTAAGGAGAATTCCCCATACTATATCTTTTGACGAAGCTTCGGAAAACCGCCCCTTGCTTGGTTACTTCCGAGATTGCAGAGAAACTCTAGAAGAGATCGAGGCACTCTTCATCAAGGCAAGAAGCACACCACCACCGATGAAGCAGTTGACTAAGAGGGAAGACCCAGGGAAATTTTCAGTTTCATGCTTTATCTCTGGAGTTGAATTCAAAGAATCTCTCGTTGATTCAGGGTACAGCGTCAATGTCATGTCAAGGGAAATTTCAGAGAGGTTGAAAATTGGTGATACCAGATCTACTACGATGACTCTCGCATTCGTGAACTCTTCCACCTCAGTTCCCTACGGTACAATCTCTGATTTGCTTGTTAAAGTAGGAGACTGTCTGGTTCTTACTGATTTTCAGGTTGTGGAGATGAGTGCAAGATCTAGTACGCCTTTGATTCTTGAAAGACCGTTCATGGCTACAGTTGGTGCAATTATAGACACGCCCAGTAAGAGGATCTAGTTCTCATACATTGACAAGGATATATCCTATAAAGCCATCCCTTCTGGATGAGTTCCCAAACATATCTCTTGCATCACCGTTGTCACAGAAGAGACGTTGATGGTTGATCTTTTGGAAGAGCCTTATGATGAGCCAACTGTCATAGACGTTTTAGATGGTCCTTCTATCATCACCAAGAAAGACATCAAAAAGGCTAAGGCAAAGAAGAAGGTGAAGAACAAAGGAGTCGAGAGTGCTACCCATGTGACATTAATCCCTCATAAGTGTGATGGAGATTCGATTGAATATAAGGTGAAGTGCAAAAGAACCTCAAGACCATTCTCTAAGGCTAGAGTTATTCTTACTTCGGAGCAGAAAGAGAAAGGAAAGGAGGTTATGGAGAGCATGTTGAGCATAACTCTGAAACTGGAGATGTCAAGTTGTGGAGTATGTTTTAGTGCAAGCTCCCATTCTTATCCCGACTGATCATCCGCAAAGTCAAGCTCGTGACGCAAAAACAAGCACTTGGTGGGAGGCAACCCACTGGTGAGTCTGTACATAAGTCTTTTATTTTTGTATTTTTCGTTTCTGTGTTTAGTGTCTTCATGTGAATCAGATGAAAAGGGTCTGTGTAGACCGACACCATCACTGGGTATCGATCGACACCAAGGAAACAAATGTGACATCGACCAATTGTGCTTGTATCGATCGATACCACTTACGGTATCGATCGATACTCAACACGCAAGTAAGTTTTCTTTAAAACCCTTGGGATTTCCTTTCTTCCTCACCGCCTCCATCGTTCGATACATACCACTAAACCCCTCCCCAAAATCGGAAATCCTTGAATTCACCACGGATTTGAGTGATTCAAGGGCATAACCTTGTTAGATTTTTGAGCTTTCCCTGTTTCTATCATCTATTCATCCGATCTGCAAGGTATGACACATTAATTCATCTCTTTCCATCACAAGAACACAAGGTTTAAGTTTCATGATTTTTGACTCTTTTTCACTCGTTTTAGTGGGCAATGATTGTTAGATAAGTGATTAGATAAGATTTTTGAACCCCCCCCCCCCTTGTGCTAGTTTGTTGGAATTTTTGGATATTTGAAATTCTGGTTCGAGATAGCCAGGGTATCGATCGATACCCTGTTGGTATCGATCGATACCCTACGGGCAGTGATGAAATTCTGAGTACTTTGTTGTTGGTTGTTGCTGTGTTGTTCGATTTGGTGCTTATTTTGTGTTTGTTGTGTTCTTTGTCTTTGATTTCAGATGTCTACCCGAAAGAGAACACGAACGGATGCTGCATCAAGCTCAAACCCACCACCAAAGGAATTCCGCTAGTGTCAACGTGTCAAAATCTGGGATGGTTTATATTGGCGGAGAGGTGTAGTGACCAGTGACTTCGGCAATGACCACTACAGAGTGAAGATCGATGGAGCGTAAGATAATATTGAGGTTCCGCATTCTTCCTTGCGCGAAATCCCACCACCACCACCGGCAGCTCCCGCTGATCATGTGGTTCCTACTGCCACAAGTCGCGCTCCTTGGCCTAAGAGGAACGAGAAAGCCAAGATTCCTTGCACCAGAGTTTGGGAGGGAACAGATAGGGAGACTGCTGAGAGTGAGGACTGCGTCTACATGCCTATCTCTGACTCTTGGGATGACTATGACACATTGTTCTACAACGCATGGCAGGACGTTGATATACAGACTACTCGGTTTGTCGACCCTCACACCATGCGTCGCTTGGGTATCGACAGGGAACTCGGGCGTCTGATTGAAAAGATTGGTTTGGGTACTATGCCTCTGAGGCAGTTTGATATGTTCCCTGACTTGGTGCGGTAGTTTCTCGCGACAGTTCGCGTCTACTATCAGGACGAGGTTCTCAAGGACGCACAAGAGGGTACCATGACCTTCATGATTCGCGGAGTGAGATACAGATTGCCACTCCCAGATCTCTGCGACATATATGGTTTCCGCAGGGACTTCAGGAAGGTTGCTCTGCCCACTCAGTTTCACGATGTGCAGGTGTTCTGGGAGCAATTCAGGAACAGAGCCTATTACTCCAAGACTTCCACTCAGATGGATGTGCGCCACCCGGTTCTGCGCTGCCTGGTTAGGATTCTGAGCAACATTATTATGTGCAAGATGGAGCCTAACAAGATGCGGATGTCTGAGCTTATTATGTTCTCCATGGCTATTGGAGATATCATTGATGACGAGAACTATGAGTGGCCTGAGCTTGATCTCGAGGTCAACCTAGGGGCAATCTTTGCACATCACCTGGTCTCTCTGAAGACCAAACCATTCTTGGGTGCCGGTCGCGGTGCAGCTCGGAAGACCGGGAAGACCGAGACAGTGGGTAATCTTCTTACCCTTATCTTCCAGCACTTCAGTATTAACACAGCGAGCTGTTCGACAGTCACCACACGCACTGTCATTGATGAGAGACATCTGCAGAACCTCAGGTGGCTAAAGCCTGAGCGACGTTGGTGTTTCTCCAACACAGATGGGGATTTTCTGATTCAGCTCCCTAACAGAGGTCTGACGGACATTGGTGACGATCCCGATCAGCTGCGTTTTGAGCCTGATCAGAGCCAATTGATTGTGGCACCTCGCACTCGCCGAGGCCGAGGCTCTTCTACTAGCGTAGATGATGCTGCTGAGGATGAGCCAGTAACTGACCTTGCTGGAGGTCGATCTCGACGTGCACGCCATCCTCCATCTTCTGCGAGTACTTTTCCTCCATCACATGCGATTCCCATGGAGCAAGCTGTCTTTCAGAGGTATGTGGTGGAGAGTCTCCAGAGCATCTGGAACCATATTTCACGATTAGGATGCATCCGTCCTCTTAGCCCACGTTCACTATCAGGGGAAGGACCATCTCATACCGCTGGAGATGATGATGATGAGGAGGATTAGTTTTCCTTCTCTCTTTTACCTGGTTCACTTTTCTTTTTATTTTCTTTTGAACTTTTGGGTATGTTGTCAGCATTTTCTTTTGATTTTGAACTTTGTTGGATTATGCATTATGATATCTTGTTGCTTTTAACTTGTGTTTGAGTGATTTAACAGTGCTAACCATAACACTTGGATCGTTTGACACAAAAATCTGGAGTAACATTTGACCCATTATCGCTGATTTGCGGACCTGTATCGACTTAAGCATGGTATCGATCGATATCAGGCAGTGTGTCGGTCGATACCCGACGTTCCGTTACAGTAACTTCTTGTTCTTCATGATTCCACTCTGTTCTTTTGATTTCTTTTATCAACCTTTGGCTAGATAACACTGGGGACAGTGTTGTTCAAGTCTGGGGGAGGTAGTTGCTGATATTGTGTTTGTTTTTCTTAGAGTCAGTCGTTTTTGAGTCAAAATTTGTTTTATTGAGTCAAAATCTGTTGGAGACTGTGATCTTTTTCTTGACTCTATTGTTCTGATCTTGCTTTTAAGTGACCATTGTTACAGAATTAGCTTTAGATCGACTAATGAAAAATCCAAAGGCTGACTAGTTAACTAGAAGGGGAAAAGGGTCAAAATCAACGTAAACTAAATTCAGTGTGCCGAAAAAAATCCGAACTAAAATAGGGTGCCATTTCCTACCTATTATACAGAAAAATTCAAATTTGCAACCTGAACTCTAATATTTATGTCAAAATCTACCTTGACTAACGTTAGTCAACGATTAAAAAATGCTGACGAGACATGACGGAGTATGACTTGGCATGCCCTGTTGTCACCTTACTAAAACGACGTCGTTTAATTTTTTGGAAAATATAAAAAATTTCCTCTTCCTTAGACTCAAACCCTAGACACTCTAAACCACGTACAAGCGCATGGACCAGTTGAACCATGAGACATTTTTAATATTTTTTACAAAGATATCTATATATTGATATATTGATATTTCTTACAAACTCTTCATGTTCTTCTTCCCTGATCTGTTTTCACCTAAACTAAATCCAGATTTCGAACCCCAGCCTCATCTAAATCCATAAATTGAAGATCCAAAATTGCAGCGAATTTTGAGATGTTTTTCAAATCCAAGATCGATTCGTGTGGCCGTCGAATTATGAGTTCTTTTTTTCAACAAGGATCGATCTTTGGATTCAATCAATCTTCACAGTATGTGCTTCTTCCACAATGTCTATCTCTCTGAATCGCTCTATTTCCGACAAGTTTCCGTTACTCTGTGGAATCAATGTATCAAAAAGACAGTCTGAAAATTGAAATCTCCGACGACTTTCCTTCAAGCAACAAATCCGCCATTAACGTGACTCGACTGCACATTTTAGAAAACAAAAAAAAAAAAAACCCAATGAAAAAAAAAACCAAGATAAGAGAAATTGAAGAATTTTGCATATTATTATCCAAGTAACTAGATTCTGTTGATGATTTCTGGGTTTCAATTATCGTTTTTGTTGGGGATTCAGATTCATTAATCCGATTAAAAAAAAAAAAAAAAGAAATCATATATGAGTATTCACTTTCAAAAGGACGTTGCTGAATTTCAATCAAATTCAAGTGATTCGTCCTTAAATTCTCCCCAAATCGCTAGCAATTAGGTTTTCTTAGTTCAAAGAAATTGATCGTGACCAGCCTTCGTCGTTGAAGAGGTTGAAGCTTAGCCGGAGCAACTATTTATCAATAATATATAGATATCTTTGTAAGAAATATAAAAAATGTCTCATGGTTCAACTGGTCCACACGTTTGAATGTGGTTTACTGTATCCCGGGTTCGAGTCCAAGGTAGAGGAAAATTTTTAGATTTTTCAAACAATTAAAACGACGTCGTTTTAGTAAGGTGACAATGTGGCATGCCAAGTCATACTCCGTCACGCCTCATCAGCGTTTTTTAACTATTGACTAACGTTAAAATTAGTCAAGGTAGATTTTGACACATATATTAGAGTTCATGTCGCAAATTTGAATTTTCATGTATCATAGGTAGGAAATGACACCCTATTTTAGTTCAGATTTTTTTTTTACCATTTTCCATAACTAGAAGACACTCATGTTTCCAGCAAAGTTCTTTAAAGCATGAGCCAATAGATTGTATAGCCTTAATTCTCAGAAGACACTCACAGCCCGTCCATAGAGCTTGATTCCTCATTCCTATCTGACAAAGGAACCCACGTGTTTAAAGTGATGGTATTTCTCTCCCCTTTTACACGTTAATAAATAAGATGCATTAAAAGATGAAATGATTTTCTTCTGAGTAAAGGGCTAGGAAAATTTCCAGCGATCCCATTATTCTACTTGTGAAGGAATGATCACACAAAGGTTGGAAGCGAGGTTAGGAAAATTCCCCGTGATAGCACTATTCGCCTACACCTTTGATACATAGAGAGGAAAGAACCGGGGATTCGGTGGCAAACACCATCAATACTCGCGTTTTAGACCTTAATGTGTATATGCAGATCTTAAAAAAAAGAAAGAAAGAACATGAAGTGAAATAAGTCTGGGGGAGTGAAAATAATACTAAAAAATGTGAAAAATTGGGTGGTTCTTTTGTCATGATATTGTATGGGAAAGAATCTAGAAGGTTCTTGGTATTAATCACAGCAATGAAACTGGCGATGACGAGCTTTATTGGACAATGCTGTGAGATAATGTGTGTAGTCTGGGAGGCTGCGAATGTCTACGGAGAAGTACATGGTGGTTAGATTTGGAACTGGTTAGGTGATATCTGGAGAGCTTAGGAAAAAGGGTCATTGCGATGTTTCAAGAACAGGTGAGTCTCCGTGNTGAGGTTGACTACGGAATTGTCGACCGGAAGAGCCATTGCCGAACTTAATCAAACGATATCCAGAAGTACTGTTCTAATTCCCCACAGTTGGCGCCAATTGTTGATCCGTAAATCACACAAAATGGGTAAAACAGTACTTTAATCGGAATCTCGTTTATTGATTAAGAATCGGCGTTACAACAGAGTTAGTAAGATTGCAAAGATGGAGAACTAGAGATCGGTAAGTAGCTCTCTTGAATTCTCTCTGGTCTCTGCGGAAGTTATGGATGATCTGAATGAATGAGCCTCCTCCTTTATTTATAGTGTCTTTGAGGCGGTCGAAAGGAAGATATCTCCTTTTCCGAGTTCGATTAGGAGAAGGAAATATTCCTATTCCCTTTCCGGGATAAGGATATCTTCCTTTTAATCGAGAGGAATATTTCCTTTTCCGAGATCGGCGGGAAAAAGGAAATACTTCGATCATTATCTGTTGTAACGGGTTGGGCTCTCGCTGGGCCTAGTTCGGTAGCCGAGATGGGCTTTTTTAGCGAGATTCCGAGCTCGGCCCAATGTTTTTCGGGTTGATCCATCTTTGATCCGAACCATCGTAAACCGGTCTTGATTGAACCGGTCTCGGTTCGAACCGAGTTAAACCAGGGGTGCTAATCCCCCCTCTAACATTCTTGACTTTTGTGTTTCAGGTGCATGCCTAATCGTGAAATCAGAGGGAACAAGAGCACTCCGCTAGTTAATCTACCGTTAGAGAAGCTAGCACGTTTAGAACGCACAAGCAGAAAGGCAAAGCAAACATCAGGGATGAACAACACAGTGGTATTAAGACCTGATGAAGCTGGAGTTCTGAGAGACCAAAAGGGTCAAGTGTGCAATGAGAGAGGGCAGCGACTTGATGAAGCTGGAAACGTCATTGTCCCTCCTACTGTTGTTGGTCAGATTGTCGCGCCAGCTGCGCAAGCTAACGTTGGGAATGATGGGGTTGATCGAGGTAGAACACTTGGTGAGCACAACAGACCTGATCAGTTCTATGCCAATCGATCTGCGATTCGCATTCCAACTTTTCAGAGGAATGATTTTGTGCTAAAACCTGCGTACTACGCTCTTGTGAGTCATAATCCTTTCCATGGCCTATCTCATGAACACCACATGGATCATATCGAGAGGTTCGAAGATTTGGTCACTGTATGAAGTACAATGGAGTGCCCAATGAGTTCCTCTTCTGCAAACTTTTCCCATACTCTCTTAGTGGGGATGCTGCTTATTGGCTGAAGCAGTTGGCTCCTGGTTCGCTAACTACATGGGATGAGACGAAGAACGCATTCCTGAACAATTTCTATGATGATGCGAGATCCGAGGAGCTCAGGAACAAGATCTCTCAATTTTCTCAAGGTCCAACAGAGGCACTCAAAGCTGCTTGGACTCGTTTCAAGTCATATCAGAGAGATTGTCCGCACCATGGGTTCACTCAGGTTCAGCTGCTGGGTACTTTCTACAGAGGAATCGATTGGAGGTACCAGATGGCTTTGGATACTGCGAGTAATGGGAACTTCAACACCAGGTATCCAAATGATGCGATCGTGCTAATTGAGAACTTGGCGTTTAGCAATAGCACCAAGAATGCTGACTTCGAGCGAATGAAGCAGGCTGGAGGAATTGATGGTTCGCAGATTGCTGAAGTTCAAGCCAAGCTGGATATTCTGATTGGGAAGTCGAAGAAGGATGTACACTTTGCTAATGGAGTCGATAATATCGGTGGAGATGAAGTGGAGGATGTTAACTACGTTGGTGGTTCTGGATTTCAGGGTCAGCAATTTGGGTACAACAACAACCGAAACTTCAACAACAACACTCAAAATTATGGGAACTCTTCGTACCAACCAATATCTCCAAAGTCCACAAAGAATAAGATGGAATCTATGCCTGAACAACTTCTTCAGGGACAGTAGAAGTTGCAAGTAGATTTCAATGGGAAGGTTGACTCTCTGTACATTGATCTGAATGGGAAAATTGAAGCTATCAACCAGACCCAGAGGAAGCTGGAAACTCAGGTCGCTCAGACAGCAGCAACAATCCAAGAGCACACGTCAATGCAATCACCATAGGAAGTGCTAAAGAACCACTGCAGTGGTAGAAAAGGGTTTTGATGCAGGAATTTTCGACGATGCTGTTGAAGATGACGACTGGGATTCTGAAAACCCCCAGGTATCGATCGATACCAGCCAGTGTCGATTGATACCAGCCCAGACACCTAGACGAGAGGATCCAAAAACCCGTGTGTCGATCGATACCCCTCCAGTATCGATCGATGCTGAGACGCAGGTCATGAAGGAGCCCAAGATTGTCAAGGAGAGGGTGTACAAACCTATAATACCTTATCATATGCCTCGTATTATGACAAAGAAGGAATGAGAAGACGCCATATGCAAAGCTATGTTGGATAAGTTGGTTGTGGAGTTTCTTGTGGTTTATGATATATCTGACGATGAGAATTCGAACACCACCCTTGCATCGATCGATACCCTACCTGTATCGATCGATACCCACCCAGATACTGCGAAGGAGCCGCGTATGAGTGTTGACAAACTTCGCAAGCCCGAGAAGCTGAATCATATTCCTCAACACCTCTGAGCACTCATTACTCCAAAGCAGCTGCGTGGCTTTGAGAAGATGGTACGAAGGATTCCCCACACACTGATTTTTGAAGAAGCTTTAGAAAACCGCCCTCTGCTAAGTCACTTCAAAGATTGCAGTGAAACTCTGGAAGAGGTCGGATATATCATGGTTTTTACCCTATTTAAGCCATGATATAAGTCCTTTTTATAGAGTCTTTATAGTATTTTGGAGTCTTTTAGAGTCTTTTACAGGTCATAGCACGTTGGGAACATTATTGGAGATATTGAAGCTTCTGGAGCATTTGGAGCAAAGCAGAAGTTCGTGTTGCTGAGAACCCGATATGAAGCCTTGGTATCGATCGATACTGGCTAGTATCGATCGATACCCATCGCAGCAAGACACGACCCGCGAGTTTTCCAAGACTTGAAGAATTGCAAAAGTGCCCAGAAGTCTTTAATAATTACAAGAAGCCCCAATTCGTGTTTTAGGTTATTTATAGGGATTTTACAGCCACTTTTATTGCTATGTTTTATTTTGTAAGTTTTATTTTACTTTGGTTTGAGAGAGACAAGTCTGAATCTTCCTTCGTCCGAGATCAGATCTCAAAACTTCTTTCTGTTTTATTTGATGATTTATTCAAACATGTTGATTGTTTCATTCTCCATGTCTGACTAGATCCACTTTAGATTCAGGGTTCTCATAAGGGTTTTCTCTGAATGCTAGGTTGATTAGTTTATAGGATTCACCATCTGAATTAGTTCTTCGCCTTATGTTGTTCTCAAAGCTAATTCTAGGTTGACGAATCTGGAACTTAGATCTTAGGATAATTGATTAGACACGACAGTGCGATTAATTACCTGATAGAACCTTAGGTGAGCAAATTGATTATTCGCAAAGAGATTTGGTTTAATTGATTTGTGAACATATCAAACCTGATATTAAAGCTGATGTAGACTTTAGGATTCGCAAAGAGATTTGGAATTCCTAGGATTTAGATTTAGATAATTCTCGCAACGACAGTTGGTTAATTATACCTTAGTGATTTGAGTTCAAGAACTGCGCTAAATCTGAATCCTGCTAGTTAGTTTATCTGCATTCATTGATTTCCTGAGAAATACCCTGAGCCTATCTTTCTCCAATTGAATTACAACTCTTTTAATTTCTGCACTGCTTTCAATTACATCTGAATTGCTTAGCTTAATTCTTACCTATATAATCTATTGCGCGTCTCTCTGAGTCTTTTGTGGTTCGACCCATAGCTATACTATAACAACTGCTTTAGTACTTTTAGGGTATTAATTTGAGCATATCAAATTTGGCGCCGTTGCCGGGGACTCAATTCGCCATTAGATTTTAGTTTGAGAATTTCGACTAAGTTCGTCGGTATCGATCGATACTCTGTAGTATCGGTCGATACTCGTCGTCTTCTTTAGTTGATATCGATCGACACCACTTGGTATCGATTGATACTCAACGTATTTTTTTGGTTACTTACGTGCCTTGTCTAGTGTTTTGTTTTCAGGTGTATGCCTGTTCGTGAAACCAGGAGCAACAAGAGCACTCAGCTAGTTGAACTGTCACTGGAACAGCTAGCGCTTGTGGAACGCACAAAAAGAAAGACCAAGCAAACATCATGGATGAACAACCCAGTGGTTTTAAGAGCTGATGAAGCTGGAGTTCTGAGAGACCAAGAGGGTCATGTGTGTAATGAGAGAGGGCAACGACTTGATGAAGCTGGAAACGTCGTTGTCCCTGCTGCTGTTATTGAGATTGTCGCGCCAACGTTGGGAATGCTGCAGGTGATCGAGCTAGGACACTTGGTGAGCACAACAGACCTGATCAGTTCTATGCCAATCGATCTGCGATTCGCATCCCAACTTTTCAGAGGAACGACTTCGAGCTGAAGCCTGCGTACTATGCTCTCGTGAGTCAGACTCCTTTCCATGGTCTATCTCATGAGCATCCCATGGATCATATCGAAAGGTTTGAGGACTTGGTCACTGGGATGAAGTACAATGGAGTACCCAATAAGTTCCTCTTCTGCAAACTCTTCCCATACTCTCTTAGTGGGGATGCTGCTTATTGGCTGAAGCAGTTGGCTCCTGGTTCGCTAACTACATGGGATGAGACGAAGAATGCATTCCTGTGCAATTTCTATGATGATGCGAGATCCGAAGAGCTCAGGAACAAAATTTTTCAGTTTTCTCAAGGACCAACAGAGGCACTCAAGGCTGCTTGGATTCGATTCAAATCTTATCAGAGAGATTGTCCGCACCATGGGTTCAATCAGGTTCAGCTGCTGGGCACATTCTACAGAGGGATCGATTGGAGGTACCAGATGGCTCTGGATACTGCGAGTAACGGAAATTTCAACACCATGTATCCAGATGATGCAGTCGTGCTGATTGAGAACTTGGCGTCTAGCAATAGCACCAAGAATGCTGATTTCGAGAGGAAGAAGCAAGCTGCAGGAATTGATGGGTCTCAGATTGCTGAAGTTCAAGCGAAGCTGGATATTTTGCTTGGGAAGTCGAAGAAGAATGTGCACTTTGCTGACAGAGTCGATAATATCGGTGGAGCTGAAGTAGAAGATTGTAAGTACGTTGGTGGTTCTGGATTTCAGGGTCAGCAATTTGGGTACAACAACAACCGGAACTTCAGCAACAACACTCGCAATTACGAGAATTCTTTGTACCAGCCCATCTCTCCAAAGTCTACGGATAATAAGATGGAATCCATGCTTGAGCAGATTCTTCAGGGACAACAAAAACTGCAAGTGGATTTCAATGGGAAGTTTGACTCGCTGTACATGGATCTCAATGGGAAGATCGAAGCCATCAGTCTCTCCTAGAGGAAGCTAGAAACTCAGGTTGCTCAAACAGCAGCAGCGGTAAAGAGGCAGGAAGGTTTTCTTCCAGGGAGAACCGAAAATCCAAGAGCACACGTCAATGCGATCTCCTCAAGTGTAGAAAATTTCGATGAGGATCCTGAAATCGCCGAGGCATCGATCGATACCCCCAAGTGTCGATCGATGCCACTTACAATTCTGAAACGGGATACTTCCAAAACCCGTGTATCGATCGATACCCCCCTGGTATCGATCGATACTGAGGCGATTTCTGAGGGGACAACTGAGACTTCGACTGTGGTGCCTAAGGTAGTTGCAGAACGAGTGTATATATATACCCAAGGTACCTTATCCTATGCCTCGTATTATGACAAGGAAGGAATGGGAGGACGCCAGATGCAAGGCTTTGTTGGATAAATTAGTTGTGGAGCATCCTTTTGATGATGATAAATCTGTCGGGGACGATTCAAGAACAAGAGTATCGATCGATACCCTACCTGGTGTCGATCGATACCCCTCGCTGAACGAGCCAGAAGCTGTGAAAACACCTGAGTTGATTGCAGAAAGAGTTCGCAAGCCCAAGAAGCAGAATCCTATTCCTAAACACCTCAGAGATCCTATCACTCCAAAGCAGCTGCGTGGCTTTGAGAAGAGAGTACGAAGGATTCCCCACTCGTTCACTTTTGAAGAAGCTCTAGAAGGCTGGCCTCTGCTAAGTCACTTCAAAGATTGCAGAGAAACTGAGGAAGAGATCAAGGCACTCTTCATTAAAGCCAGAGGTACACCTCCACTGAGACAATTGACTAAGAGGGAAGACCCAGGGATCTTCTCAGTTCCATGCTCTATCTCTAGAGTTGAATTCAAAGAGTCTCTCGTTGACTCAGGAGCCTGCGTCAATATCATGTCCAGGGAAATTACAGAGAGATTGGGAGCTGATATTCAACCTCCAAAGACATCTATCACGTTCGTGAACGATTCCGCCTCTCTTCCATATGGGGCAATCGCTGATTTGATGATCACAATAGGAGATTGCCGGGTTCCTACTGATTTTCAGGTTGTAGAGATGAATGCAAAATCTCGTACGCAGTTGATTCATGGATACGGTTGGTGCCATTATGGACACACCCATCAAGCGCATCTCATTCTCATACATTGACAAGGAGGCGTACTACAAAGCCATCCCTAGAGGAACTCCCACACGTATCTCTTGCATCGATGCTGTAATAGGAGCGACGTTGATATCAGCTCCTTTGGAAGAACCTCCTGACGTACCAACTGTCACAGACGTTTCAGCTGAACCACCCAGCATCTCCAAGGAAGTTGTCAAGAAGGCTAAGGCAACAAAGAAGAAGAAGGCCAAGAGCAAAAAAGTCGAGAATCCCCATGTCACTTTAATCCCTCAGAAGTGTGATGGAAACTCGATTGAGTATAAGGTCAAGTGCAAAGGAGCTGGAAGAGAAAGGCCAGGAGTACTCGAAACCATTCACTAAGGCCAGAGTACATCTTACTTCGGAGCTGAAAGAGAAAGGCCAGGAGTTTGTGGAAGGCATGTTAAGCAAAACTCTGAAGCTAGAAATGTCAAGTTGTGGAGCCTGTTTTGGTGCAAGCTCTCACTCTTATCTAGCCTGAAGGGCGTTACAGTCAAGCTATTGACGTTAAACAAGCGCTTGGTAGGAGGCAACCCACTGGTGAGTCTGTTTTTGATTCGTTTTTCTTTTTTCGTTCGTTATGTGTTTGTGTCAGGATAAACAAGGAACTAAGCTGGTATTCACGAAATCGCCAGGGTATCGATCGATACCCTGTTGGTATCGGTCGATACCCTACGCGAATGGAAAAGTTCATCAAGTCGATTTAAGCCTGGTATCGATCGATACCAGGCTGTGTGTCGATCGATACTCGATGTTCCAGCAAGGTAACTTCTTGTTTTTCCCAATTTTATTCTGTTTTTTTGTTTTCTTTCACTGACTCTAGGCTAGATAACACTAGGGACAGTGTTGTTCAAGTCTGGGGGAGGTGTCTGCTGACATTGTGTTTGTTTTTCTTAGAGTCAGTCGTTTTAT
>PKML01016699.1:729615-742023 GCA_002933935.1 Eutrema yunnanense
TAGGTGAGCAAATTGATTATTCGCAAAGAGATTTGGTTTAATTGATTTGTGAACATATCAAACCTGATATTAAAGCTGATTTAGACTTTAGGATTCGCAAAGAGATTTGGAATTCCTAGGATTTAGATAATTCTCGCAACGACAGTTGGTTAATTATACCTTAGTGATTTGAGTTCAAGAACTGCGCTAAATCTGAATCATGCTAGTTAGTTTATCTGCATTCATTGATTTCCTGAGAAATACCATGAGCCTATCTTTCTCCAATTGAATTACAACTCTTTTAATTTCTGCACTGCTTTCAATTACATATGAATTGCTTAGCTTAATTCTTACCTATATAATATATTGCGCGTCTCTCTGAGTCTTTTGTGGTTCGACCCCTAGCTATACTATAACAACTGCTTTAGTACTTTTAGGGTATTAATTTGAGCATATCAAGGTCGAAGTACTCTTTATCGAGGCAAGACGTAAGTCACTACCGCCGAGGCAGTTGACCCAGAGGGAAGACCCAGGGAAATTCGCAGTTCCATGCTCCATCTCTGGAGTTGAATTCGATGAGTCTCTCGTTGACTCAGGGTCTAGCGTCAATGTAATATAAGGGAAATGGCTGAACGATTGAGGGCTGATATAAGACCCCCTACGATGCTTCTCACGTTTGCGAACTCCTCCACCTCACCTCCATACGGTACTATCCATGCTTTGCTTGTTAAAGTAGGAGATTGTCTGGTGCCCACTAATTTTTAGGTTGTGGAGATGAGCGAAGGATCTGAGGTTTCTTTGCTCCTGGGACGACCGTTTATGGCTACTGCTGGCGCGATCATAGACACACCTAATAAGAGACTCTCTTTCTCTTACATTGACGAAGAGGTCTACTATGATGTCATTCCCTCTAGAGGTGCTCCCACACATGTCTCGTGCTTCACTATTGTCACAAGAGAGACATTGGTAGTTGATCTTTTGGAAGAGCCTCTTGACGACCCAAATGTCATAGACGTTTTGGTTGAACCGCCCAGCATCCCCAAGAAAGTTGTCAGGAAGGCTAAGGCAACAAAGAAGAAGGCGAAGAGCAAAAGAGTCGAGAGTGCTACCCATGTTAATCTAACCCCTCAGAAGTATGATGGAGATTCGATTGAGTACAAGGTGAAGTGCAAAGGAGCCTCGAAACCATTCTCTAAGGCTAGAGTTCTTCTTACTTCAGAGCTGAAAGAGAAAGGAAAGGAGTTTGTGGAGAGCATGTTGAGCAGAACTCTGAAGCTAGCGATGTCAAGTTGTGGAGCCTGTTTTGGTGCAAGCTCTCATTCTTATCCTGCTTGAATGGCGTTACAGTCAAGCTAATGACGTTAAACGAGCGCTTGGTGGGAGGCAAACCACTGGTGAGTTTGTTTTTGAGTCATTTTTATTTTTATTTTTCGTTCTGTGTTTGTGTCAGGATAAACAAGGAGCAAAACTTGAAATCGCCTGAGTATCGATCGATACCACATTGGTATCGGTCGACACCAATCGCGAATGAGATGGTTCATCATGTCGACTTAAGCCTGGTATCGATCGATACCAGGCCATGTGTCGGTCGACACCAGATGTTCCAGCACGGTAACTTCTTGTTTCTCTTAATTCTATTATGTTCTTTTGTTTTCTTTTACCTACTCTAGGCTAGATAACACTGGGGACAGTGTTGTTCAAGTCTGGGGGAGGTGTCTGCTGACATTGTGTTTGTTTTTCGAGTCAGTTGTTTGATCGAGTCAAAAACGTTTTATTGAGTCAAAACTTGTTGGAGATGATGATCCTGTGCTTGAATTGTTGTTTTGATTTTTTTTTTTAGTGACCAGTGTTGCATTATCAGCTCTAGATCTACTAATGAAAAATCCAAGGACTGACCAGTTGACTAGAAAACATCCATGTCTCTAGCAGAGTTCTTCTGAAGCCTGAGCCAAATTTGAGCACTTCATCGATGTGGTTAGTGTTTACAGAGCTTGATTCATCATTCATATCTGACAAAGGAACCCATATGTTTAAAGTAATGATATCTCTCTCCCCTTGTTTAAAGGAACCCGTATGTTTAAAGTTCCTTGTCATGATATTGTATGGTAAAGAATCTAGAAAGTTCTTGAACATTGGCTGCAGCGATGAGGTCTTTATTTGAACAATGCTGCGAGATAATGTGTGGAGTCTGGAAAAGCTGCGAATGTCTACGGAGAAGTACATGGTGGTTAGATCAAAAGCTGGTTAGGTGACATTTGGGTGCTTGGGAAAAGGATCTTTGCGATGGTTCATGAATAGGTGAGTCTCCGTGTGTTCAAACCTCTTTCTCTGGTTTAGTCTTCTATTTGCTTGAGGGCAAGCAAAGACTAAGTCTTGGGGATTTGATATATCATGGTTTTTACCCCTTTTAGGCCATGATATAAGTCCGTTTTATAGAGTCTTTCTAGTATTTTGGAGACTTTTAGAGTCTTTTACAGGTTTTAGCACGTTTGGAGCATAATTGGAGATATTTGAGCTTTCTGGAGCATTCTAGAGCAAAGCAAAAGTTCGTGTTACTGAGTACCCGATTTGAAGCATCAATATCGATCGATACTGCCTAGTATCGATAGATACCCATCAAAGCAGACACGACCCGCAACTTTTCCAAGAGTTGAAGAATTGCCCCATAAGACTTTATTATTTACAAGAAGCCCCAAAACGTAATTTAGGTTATTTTAATAGGATTTTACAGCCACTTTTATGGCTATGCTTTATTTTACTTTGGTTTTGTGAGAGAGCTTTTGAAGGGAGACAAGTCTGAAACTCTGTTCGTCCGAGAGAAGATTTCGAACCCTCTTATTACTCTTTCTATTTTATTTGATGATTTATTCAAACATGTGTATTGCTTCAATTTCCATGTCTGAGTAGATCCACTTTAGGTTTAGGGTTTTCTCACATGGATTTCTTTGAATGCTAGGTTAATTTATTGTTAGGATTTATAATCTGAATTAGTTCTTCGCCTTAGGTTGTTCTCAAAACTAATTCTAGATTGATCACCTAGAACTTAGATCTTAGGTTACTCGATTAGGCACGACAGTGCAATTGAGTAATCTGATAGAACTTAAGGTGAGCAAATTGATTATTCGCAAAGAGATTTGGTTTACTTGATTTGTGAACATATCAAACCTGAACTTTAAAGCTGATTTATTCTTAGGAGTTTGCAAAGAGATTTAGGATTCTGAAGTTTAGATTTAGATAATTATCGCAACGACAGTTGGTCAATTATACTTTAGTGATTTGAGTTCAAGAACCGTGCGTAACCTGAACCCTGATTAGTTAGTCTGCATTCATTGATTTCCTGAGAAATACCCTAGGCCTATATTCTCTCCATTGAATTTACAACTCGTTTACTGTTTATTGTTTTTGTTTCATCTGATTTGCTTAGCTTGATTCGATACTATACAATCTATTGTGTGATTTCTGTGAGTCCTTGTGTTCGACCCCTACACTTACTACAACAACTGCTTTAGTACTTTTAGGGTATTAATTTGAGCACATCAGATATGCAGAGGTTGATCAAGTGAAAAAATTTACTCGGGAAGACAAGAGCCTGAAGAGTATTCATCAAAAAAGGCCACTAAACTAAATCGAACGCCTTCGAGATGTCTATTTTAATGGCACATCGTGGATATACATAATATTTGTGATAGTGTTAGACAAATTCTGTTGCGAGAAGAAGGTTTTCTAGGGTTTTGTCGCAAAATTTGTAAAGAACGAAAAACGGAAACTTGCTTGTAAAACTAGGTATGAAAATCTATGGCATAAACTAAAAGGAAAAACGATTGTAAACAATAATAAAAAGATGTTGGGAAAACAACTCCAGACCATTGTATCGAACCAAATAACTCCAAGACTCAACTCCAGACTAAAAACCCTAATAAGAATCGAACCATAAGCTCCCCTTCAAACCCCTATGCCCAACAAGAGAACTACTCAACCACGACCAAACATGACAAAATCAAGATTCTGAATTGCACAATCAATAGATAAGGAATCAAACAAGATGGTTAAAGGGAAATCCCTATCTCCCTAAACAAAGAACAAGAGCAAAACTTTGGTGCAAAACAAGTCTAAAAGTGTAACAAGAGGGGGCTACGAAATTGTGGATGTAAAACAAGTATTTATAGGTCTTCAACTCGTTTTGGTCGAGTTAGGGTTTGACGGGAAAAGACGGTTTTGGTCTCGGGTGAAGAAACGACTTGAATTAGGCGAATTTGGCTTGGCCGCGGGTCCGTGCTCTCCAGGAGTAGCGAACTGGGCTCTGGCCACGTGTATGTGCTCTCCAGGAGTGGTGAACTGCTTCTCGGCAGCTTCGTCGGTCTTCGGTGCTTCAGTTATATTTTAGGATCCAACCATTGGATTGCCTCTAATCTAATTGAATTTGAAAGCTGGTTGTCTCTACTTTGTTGTGTCCAAATTTGGGGATGATCAGACGGTGAAAAGGTCTCTATTAGGTGCAAGACTTCTTGACGGTCCAAGTTTATCCAAAAATATACTTTTGCTCCGAAATGCACTCTTTAATCCCGAGTTATCTGAGAAGAGTCTTAAAACTGCAAACATGCGAAACCCGTAATAAAAGCATAGAAAACCAAGTGGAACACTTATTAAAATGTTCTAAAATATATAGTAAAACGCGTAAAAATACTATATAGCTTGCTCTCTTGGCGATTTGAAAATTGAGGATGCTCTATGCGACTCCGGTGTAAACGTCATGTCCCGTGAGATGCTTAAGAGTTTAGGGATAAGAAACATCACCCATCACCCATCACTTTTGGAGATGCTATTTCACAGAAGCCACTTGGTCTTATTGAAGATTATCCGCTTAAAGTTGGGGATTGCATAGTCCCAACGGATTTCGTTGTTATGGAAATGAAGAAGGCCAACAAGCTCCCAGTCCTCCTTGGAACCCCATTCCTAAATACTACCGGTGCAAGCATGGACTTTAAAAATCAAAGGGTAGTTCTTATGAATGTGAATGACAAGGCTTACTACCCAATGAAAGCTTCTTCCAACAAGCTTTGTGGCACAATTACTATCGAGAATGATGGATTTCGTGCTGAGGAAGTGAAGTATATGGGTAGTTATGAGATGGTTGATGAAGCTCCGCCCCCAAAGGTTTATGAAGAGAAAGAGAAGTCTCATGAGAAAAATTTTTTGGGTTATGGTAATGGTAAAGAAGCTTAGGGAGTTGATAAGGCTTGCTTGGAATCTCCTCACCCTACCACAATGAGGGAAGAGAATGAAGGTAAAAAGAAGCAAGAAAATGGTGAAGGCACTAAAGCCAAAATGAAGACACAATACAAGCATCACCCTTTTGCCTTTGCTAAGAACAAACCAAGCAAGCTTAACGGGGAGAAGACCGCACTAGAACTGCCCGCCACCATGACGCTCACACCATGGAGGTATGAGGACGGGATAATTGAGTACAAGATCAAATGCAAGGGCCGGTCCAAGCCTTTTGTCTCGGTCAAAGCCATCCTCACACCAGAGCTTAAAGAGAAAGGGAAAACCGGTCTTCAAGAGATCATGAGCACGGTGCTTAAGCTTGAGCTCAATGACCCACCATGGAGTGCTCACACTCCTCCATCACCCGCCTAAAAGAGTAACCAAAGTCAAACTTAGTGACTTTTAACAAAGTGCACTTGGGAGACATTCCCATATCTATCATTGTATATATTCTCTTTGTTTTCTAGTTCGATTTCGTGTTTCTAGGGCTTTTTGATATTTTGTTGAGTGGTTGTAAGGTTCTTGACGGTACCAAGGTCATGGCGAGGTAGCAACGGTGTTGAGCTTTTGGTCAAAACCGACCCAAAATATATTTATATGTTTGATTTAGACCTAACGTTATAACAATTTAAATTTCATACCTGTAGTTTTTTTGTGCCGATTCATACCCTTGCCGTCAAATAGTTAACGATCCGTTTTGGACGGAGAAGGAGAAGTGAGTGAAGAAAGACGACGTGGTGTTTGAATCCGGATCGTAGAAACTACATGTATGAAATTTACATTGTTATAATGTTAGGTATATTTTGGACCCGTCACAAACGTTAGGTCTAAATCGAACATATAAACATAATTTGGGTCGGTTTTGGCCAAAAGCCCCAACGGTGTTTGATGTTGGGAAGGCTCTTCATTCTCTCCATTCAAATAGTAACACTCCTACATTGTAAGTAGCTCTTTCCTTTCAAATATTTCCATTTCATATTTTGTTTTGGGTTTCTTCCTTAAATTTATTTCACACCGGGACGGTGTGATTTATGTTTGGGGGAGGGACCGGTATCTAATCTTGTTATTTGTGTCTTATTTTTTATTTTTGCATCTCTTGAGTCTCATGCATATCATATTTTTGCTTATTGCATAGAAAAACTCATAAAAATCGAAATGTTTTGAAAATTTTGAAACATAAAAAGAAGTCATCTAGTTGCATTTCATATGTAGGATTGAGTCTAGTTTGCATATAGGTTGCATTGCATATTGCATTGGGAGCAATGATGATCCTTGTACAATATTACTTTAAGAAATTAGTTCAACGCCCACGTTCGTAGTTGTCTAATGCATCCTAGTGAATTTGAAAGTAAGGATGCACCATCTTTAGATCTCATGCATCATTATTCTTGTCTTGATTGAAGCAAGTTATGAATTGAATTCAACCCTATTAATAAGAACCTTAATCTTGACTTGCAATTATCACGTTTGTGCATTTTTGAATGAGCTCGTGGATACCATATAGATACTTGGACCTTCTTTTTCCTTTTTACCACTCTTGTTGATCCAAGTAGCCATTTCCCATTTTTGGAATGGTTCCCCACACCTTGAACTAAACCTCCTTTCTAGCCTACAACTTTCGTGAGTGATGGAGAGGCCTATTTTTCGAGCAAACATGGCAAAAAGTTAGGTATAGGGCGACAAGGATGGATTCTCAAGTAGATCTAGTCCCAACATCAAGGGGCTAGTCTAGGGAGAAGTTAGCTAGGATGGGAAGTCTTGGGGTGTTTGTTTGGGACGTGTGTGAAACAACAAAAGAACGGTGGAACGAAAAGGAAAGATGGGGAGAAAATAAAAGGAGAATGCAAAAATGTGAAGTGGTTGGTGACAAGTTATAAGATTAGCTCTAAGCATTAGATTTAGCCTCAAATGGTCCAAGAAAAAGGAAAGAAGCCAAAGATTGGCTAAGGCATCAAAAGATGAGAAGTGAGGCAAAACAAAGAAAGAAGAAAAAGAAGAGCTAAGGCAATAAGAAAAGGATCACCAAGCCACAAATTCAATGAAAAAGAAGGAGTCCCCCGAGTGAGAAAAAGATGAAGTGAAGAGACAAGAAAAACGTGTGGAACATGAAGGCAAAATGCCTTGTGAAAAAGGGTAGCTTAGGTTTGGGTTTTCTCGGGTTAGAAAAGCTAGGGTTAGAGGCATATTAGGCATTGGATAGATGACAATTCACCCTTGTATGCATATGTTGCCTTTTACCTTTATCATTTTGCTAAAGATTGCTCATTCATAGAGAGATCCTTACATTGAAGCACCCACACATGTGATTGAGATCATCTTTATCTCAAAACCGAATCCCTTAGCCAAACGAGTTCATTTGATTTTGCATAAGCATGATTCACATAGATAATTAATGAATGTCAAAAGGTTGAAGGATAATAATGCTTGTGTAGGTTGGGACTTGTAACTTGATGCATGTAGAGATAGAAATGGCTAACTCTTTTGGAGTAGACTCACTTGATGCATTTTAGAATTACAAACTTGGACGTTGAATTCGATTTCTTCTTGTGATGCTTTTGGATTTAAGCTCCCATCTTCAAACCTCTATCTCTTCTTGTTCTTGTTTTTTTGCTTGAGGACAAGCAAAGGAGTTGATATTCCCATATTTTACCCGTTTTAGCCTGCATCTAGCCTAGTGTTTTGGGTCTCATGCATGTGTTTCTCATAGTTTTCTTAGTGTTTCAGTCTAAATTAGGGTTTAGTTAGTTTTCATTAGGTCATAGTGAGTCTTGCATTCATTTCGAGTGTTTTCTAGGTGTTTGAAGACATTTTGGAGATGTTTGGAGTAATGGAGCAAAATAGGATGCAAGGATCATTCCGAAGTGTCTGAAAGAACTGGCAGATATAAGGGCGTCCAATAAGATTTAGCTTCAATGTCTTTCACGAAAGTTGTAGCTCAATGAGGTAGCTGTCTACCGAAGGTAGTTTGAGGCCATTCGGACATGTATTCCAGGAGATATGGCGGTTTTACCAAAGGTATATCCGTCTGGCGAGGAACTAACGATCAACGCCGACCGGCTCTAGGTCGTTACCACTGGGTCGGTATGACACCAGGGACCTGTACCGACCAGAAGCCCCTCTCAATACCGATCCATTCCTGGTCGGTACAAATCCAATTTCTTCCCCACACCGGTCATCATCCACCCGGCACACACCTCACATGTTCCAGCACCGACCGTCTCCTCTCTCGTACCGACCCTTCTCCAAACGGCATAAGTCATCCGGCACAAGGAAAGAAGTTGTGCTGACCCATTTGTACCAACCCAAACCTGGTCGGTACAGACCTCTCCAACCCAGCTTCACTCCTCATCGAATCCAGGCGAAGTGACTGAAAGATCAAGACAAATGAACAACTTACGTTCGGATTTAGCTTCGGGGATCTTCATAGAAATTGTAGATAATTGAGTTAGTTGTCTTCTTCTGGAGCTGGTTTGAAGTCATTTGGAGCGGTAGTTTGAAAGATACATCAGATTTAGCAGTGACATATCTGTCTGGCGCTCAAACAAGTTATGCTCAGAGATTAATACCGACCCACTTGTACCGACCCAAACCTGGTCTGTACAGACCACTCATACCCAGATCCGACCGGGTCAATACCTGGTTTGTCCCGGGTTTACCCGGTTCGCCCAAAAACCATTTAAATACTTGCAAAAACCTAATTCTAGGATCTATCTTCTTTTCTCTTGTTCTTGAGAAAAGAAACCTCTTTTTAGGGTTCTTAAGATTTTTGTAAGAGATATCTTGAGTTTTATGAAATTAAAAGTCTTAGTTTCTTAATTTCTCTAATCTCTTCCATTTTTAATCATCTAGTCATGAAATCTATCACTTCTGTCATGGGATTTGAGGGTTTCAATATGATTAGTTAGTAGATCCCTTTTGGATCATTGGGCTTGGTAGATTAGGGATTTCTTTTGTTAATCCTTGATGTCTAGAGCTTAATGATGTTATTTCCTTACTTATTTAGTGTTTTTAAGGCTATATTAGGCTAGAGATAGTTAATCTAGATAATAGGGAATTTCATGCACACAAGGTGTTTGATGAAATTCCCCAATGAACTAAATAAAAGATTTTCATACTTAGCTCATGAGAGTGAATGTCTAAGGTTAATTTGGCTAATAGAACTTATGTTTAATGCTTGTTAATTACATTTTCACAAATGAGAATTTGATCTTGAATTTGTAATTAGCGAAGTGATTAGTGCTAAGAGATTATGCTAATCTTGATTAGTGTTCTAGGATTAAGGAAATACACTTTTGTGATTGGATAGACATCATTGCTTAGCTTAAGTTTTCCCCTAAATCAATTGCCTTGCCCAAAGATCATCCTTTAATCATTGTCTTAATCGTTTTTAGTGCTATTTACTTGTTTAATTTGAAATATTAGGTTGTTAGAAAACCAAAACCACACTTGTTTGCTTGGATTGAAGAGTTTCTTGCATTCTTGTTGCATTGAACTAAACCCCGATTGGATTGACACCTTAAGTACTACAATGATACTAGTAAGCTTAAGAATTGATTCTTAAGAAGGAAAATCCTACTTATCAGTTACTGGCGTAGAGGATTTGTCAATATGATTATTAAGAATGACAAAGTCTCAGTCCTCATTGACCATACATAAGAAATCTTCTAGTTCAAAATTAATGATATAAGGGTTCCTAAAAAATGGGTAAAGCAAACACATTCTTATTTAAGGTTGAAGATCATTGTGTTAGCCAAAGATGGATCTCACTGAATATAAATTTATGTTTTTGAAATCTTTAGGATACGCAAACACAAGATATTAATGCAGACAACGTAACCCAAACAGAGGAAGTGACCCAAACGCAAGAGGATTCACCAGTTGAGGTAAGTTTTATGGTCTAATGTAGGGTCGACGATCTATTTCCCTATGAAAACTTTCATATAATAACACATCTACACAAAGTTTAGCCTTAGTTCTATTTTCCCATGATTTTAAAGTTAAAACCCTATTTCCCCACAGAATCTAAGTTTGAAACCTATTTGCCCACGAAATCAAAGTTCGAAACTTATTTCCCCACAGACCACGATTTGACTCGGTTTACTGTTTACCAATTAAATGTTAACCGGCTAAACAAGAAATAAAACCAAAATTAACCCAATTAAGATCCGATTCAACCCCTAAACCGATTACAACCCGAAAAACAATAATCCCCGCCCGAAACTAAAACACAACCTGCTAGCTATTACATCTGATCCCAGGGAAGAGACACCATCTAATACACGTAATGTTCAGCGCTTATTGGAAGTTAATTTACCTGCAATGTTATTTTGCAAATCAAAATAACATGTACGAAACCTGCAGTCTCGTTAGAGTAACTCTCGATTAAAGTGGTTAGATTGCTGTTGTGTTTAGTGATTCTAACACTTAGGCATCTTGGTTTTGATTCACTGCAATTTTTCAATTCTTCTACAAATAAGAAAAAGTGATCGATTATAAGAAACTTGATGCAAAACTATAATTTGTTTGGATTTCTGGTTTTGTAAAACCTGCAACTTCTGGTTCGATATCAGACTTGAATTGAGATTCTACTGTATCGTAATTAGCAGCTTTGTATTTGATCTCCTTGCTATTGAGAATTCTGATTCTAAGTCCATGGAATCCATTTTAGCGCCGACGCCGTCTCTGCCTTTGACTTCGTGGATCTCATGGATCCGACCCGTGTAGAACAGAACACGATCGGTGAGCGTAGTCTTCCCGGAGTCTATGTGAGCTGAGATCCCAATGTTGCGAAGCTTGTTCGTAGCTTCCTTCCACCATGGTTCCTTGTCATCCTTCGCCGCACGGGCAGCGCTGCCGGCGGAGAATTGGCGCAGCTGGAAATCTCTGGCTAGAAGCGCGGCAGTCGAATTGGCGTAGCTTGGTTTAGGTAACTTTCTTAATGTTAACATCTCAGCTGAACATTTTCGGATTTGAGAGATCGTCGCGGCGAATTGTGTAATTAGGGCGAATTTTCTAACTGGGTTCGTAACTTAGATTCATCGGAATCTGAGATGGGTGAGGTTGAGTAGAGAGTCAGATCGGATTAATGGCTTTTGGAGAGAGGAGAGAGAAAAACTGGTCGGGTGAAGAAGAAGAAGAAGAAGTCGGGTGAAGAAGAAGAAGAAGTCGGGTGAAGAAGAAGAAGAAGTCGGGTCGGGTTGGGTTTTTTAACGGGTCGCTTTTTGGGTTCAGTTTGGTTGGAATCAAGAGTTGTGGTTTAAGGTTTAGATTACAAACCGCTCAAAACCGACATTAAACCGATAAAACCTATAGTCGTGGGTAAATAGGTTTCGAACTTTAATTTTGTGGGGAAATAAGCTTTTAACTTTAAAATCATGGGGAAATAGAACTATGGCTAAACTTTGTGTAGATGTGTTATTATATAAAAGTTTTCATAGAAAAATAGATCGTCGACCCTCTAATGTAATAGCTGTGTTATTGTAATAGATGTGATTATTATTCTAGTACACATCGGCTAATTAATTAGTGGGATTGATTCATTGGTTTATGATATACGAACGGAAGCGTTGACAAAGGATGGACTCAAGTCTCTGCCTTTGGAAACAATAGGGAATGCGTGGTGATGAAGATTTGCGGATTGGATATGATGAGAGAACCGATGGATGCAGCTGAAGCTTGCAGATCGGATCAAAGGAGTATGAAACGTGATGAGATGATGAATTAATGAATCGAAGGTCGCCACACAAGAGATGATCGATCTTGTGATAAGAAAAACACAATCACGTCGCCTTGATATCACTCACAAGGAAAGATGATCGATGGGTTGAAAGCTCAGATTCGCTCAGAGATTTCAGAGAGAAGAATACGTTGTTTTATATCATAAAAGGTAAAGATACACTGCTGCAAAAGGAACCTTATATACTGGTTCGTGCAGCTATTGCCTTCTTGGGCGAAACCCTAATACAAATACTAATCTATAGTCCTAAAACAGAATGAAATAATCGCCTATTACAAGCTAAGAATAACATAAATGAAACATGGAAATAACCTAAGGTTTCTTATTGCTGAAAGTTGGGCCTGCAAAACACAAAACAAACACAAGTATATAATTGAAATAATACCTGCTTTGGTCGAGATTAATGAGAGAGAGTTGGGCCTAGATGG
>PKML01016699.1:743354-762137 GCA_002933935.1 Eutrema yunnanense
TGTAATCCCTGAGAACTCACAACAAATCCTAAGAAAACAACTTCATTAGTACCAAAAGAACACTTCTTGAGATTGCCATATAGACCCTCTTTTCGAAGCGTTTCCATAACTAACTCAATGTGTTGTAAATGCTCGGAAAACGACTTACTGTAGATAATTATATCATCAAAATATACTACTACAAACTTACTGATGTATGCCCTTAAGATATGGTTCATTAACCTCATGAATGTGCTTGGAGCATTGGTGAGACCAAAAGGCATGACTAGCCATTCGTACAAACCATGCTTGGTCTTGAAGGCAGTCTTCCATTCGTCTCCTTCTTTCATTCTCACTTGATGATATCCACTCCTGAGATCAATCTTTGAAAATACATTAGAACCAGATAACTCATCAAGCATATCATCTAACCTGGGAATAGGATGGCGGTATTTGATGGTTATGTTGTTGATTGCTCTACAATCTACACACATCCTCCATGTTCCATCCTTCTTTGGGACCAACAGAACTGGGACGGCACAGGGGCTGAGACTCTCTCTGATATATCCCTTCTCCATTAAGTCCTGCACTTGTTTCTCTAGTTCCTTAGCTTCTGTAGGGTTCACTCTGTAAGCTGGTCTATTAGGCAAGGCAGCGCCTGGAACTAGATCAATCTGGTGTTCTATGCCTCTTATAGGTGGTAATCCAGCTGGTATCTCTTCAGGAAACACATCTTTGAACCTGTTAAGCATAGATACAATCTCCTAGGGCAGTACTACTTCTTTTGTTCCTGTAAGGCAAGCATCTCGAAATACCATCAGTAGCACTGTTTCTTGATGTTCTAAAGCTTTACTAACAATACTAGGTGTAATATAGAGATTAGTCTTACTTGCCTTAGCATCAGTAGCAAACTTAACTTGCATTTCGTGTACTTCTTGTGGTGACAAAGGAGCAAGCTGAAACTTACGGTTCTGGAATGTGAATGAATGAGTATTGGTGCGCCCATTGTGTGTCACTTCTCGATCAAACTGCCATGGACGTCCTAACAGGAGGTGTCCTACTTGCATAGGGACAATGTCGCAGCATACTTCATCTTCATACTTACCAATCTTGAATGGTATTTTGGCTTGTTCTTTGATTCTGATCTCAGTATTGGAATCTAGCCATCTTAGTCGATATGGTCTCGGATGTGGAGTTGTCTTTAAACCTAACTTATCAACAAGTATACGACTAGCAGCATTAGTACAGGATCCCCCATCAATAATCAAACTACAAACCTTGTTTTGGATTGAACAGCGTGTAAAAAAGAGGTTCTCTCTTTGAATGGTGTCTGGTTCACTCAAGGCACTTAAGGCTCGGCAGACTACTAGCATATCTCCAGTCTCTGGATAAGCAACTTCTTCTTCTGAATCAGCAACTTCCAAGACTTCTTCTTCTTCTTGTGATTCGTATCCTCCATCTTGTGTGAGGATCATCACTCTCTGGTTTGGACATTCTCTTGCATAATGTCCTTTTCCCTGACATTTGAAACAGGTTATGTCTCTAGCTCGTGTAACTGGGTTAGAGGGCTTACCTGCTTCTGGCCGATTGTTTCTAGGACCCTCATACGCAAGCTTCTTCTCCTGAGCATTGCTTGCATTGTTGGTAACAGTTTTACCTCTGTCATAGCTATTGGAATGAGGTGCATTCCCTTGATTTCTTGTTGTTGGCGCAGACCATTGATTAGGTCTAGAACGAGCTGTTGCTGCAGTCTTTTGTTTGATTCCTTGTTCTGCCTGCACAGCTGCATGTAACAAGTCATTTAAATCATGACAAGGTTGACGTTGTACCTTTCTAGAAATACGGTCATTGAGTCCATCAATGAAGTGTCCCATAAGGACTTCCTCATCCTCATCTAGCGCCATTCTGTTCCTTAGTTGCTCAAACTCTTCATAGTATTCTTCTACACTTCTGTTTCTTTGAGCTAACTGTCGAAACTGCTTCTGCATCTCCCTGTGGTAATGTGGAGGGACAAAGCGTTTTCTGAAGTTGTATTTCATTGCAGTCCAAGTAGAAATAGGTTCGAAGTTGTTCCTTCTTCTGTCTTGAAGTTCTCGATCCCACCAAGACAAGGCGTGATCTGTGAGTTGAGCAGAAGCAAGGGCTATCTTCTTCTGGTCATCATACTCATAGTAGTCGAAGATGTACTCCATTCTCCTCTCCCAATCTAGGTAAGCCTGCGGATTAACTCTTCCTGCAAAGGTAGGAATAGTTAGCTTTAAATCTTTAACAACAACTTTGTTTACCTCTCTGTTTTGCTGCTGGTTGTTATTGCGGTCTTGCTGATGGTTATCATTGCGGTTTTGAGCATTCTGGTTTCTTCTTGCTGGTGCATTAATGGTGTGATCACTCTCTTCACCATCAGATTGTTCAGCCTCTTGAGGAACTTCCAAGCGTCCTACTCTCTGTTCAATGCGTCCTATCTGTGCAGCTAGGTCATTCTTCATAGCTTGTAGAGCTTCAAGGATAACTGCATTGGAGTCGGTCTCTAGCCCTGCCATCGTCTCCTTGTCTCTGCACACACTTAAACAAACGATCAAGTGCCTAGGGAACAGAAGAGGTATGAGCAGCAAAATAAATCGCAAAAGAGCTACTAAACCTATGGTGACGTGAAATAAAAGCTAGCAACAAACGATCTAAGGCTAATAAATCAAAGAACTGCAGCTAGCAACAATCGACTCCTACTCGTACCAGGAGAAGGGACTCGATCGAAATCCTACCAGAACTAGGAAACAATGATCCTCCAAAGAAAAACACAAACGAGATCCTAGTAGAATTAGGAAGAACAAGGCAATCTCCTACTCGATTTAGGAAGCTATGCGACCTAATCCCTTTTTTTTTTTGAATTTTGATTCTAACTAGGATTAACAACTAACCTAAGACGCTGAATACAAAGGAAACAAAGGAAACAATCGAAACAAACGAAACAAACAGGGAACAAACAGATCGGAGCAAAGTGGATAGAGAGATCGCAATCTTAGCCTGATATAGGAGCGTTTTAATCTCTGATACCAGATGATATACGAACGGAAGCGTTGACAAAGGATGGACTCAAGTCTCTGCCTTTGGAAACAATAGGGAATGCGTGGTGATGAAGATTTGCGGATTGGATATGATGAGAGAACCGATGGATGCAGCTGAAGCTTGCAGATCGGATCAAAGGAGTATGAAACGTGATGAGATGATGAATTAATGAATCGAAGGTCGCCACACAAGAGATGATCGATCTTGTGATAAGAAAAACACAATCACGTCGCCTTGATATCACTCACAAGGAAAGATGATCGATGGGTTGAAAGCTCAGATTCGCTCAGAGATTTCAGAGAGAAGAATACGTTGTTTTATATCATAAAAGGTAAAGATACACTGCTGCAAAAGGAACCTTATATACTGGTTCGTGCAGCTATTGCCTTCTTGGGCGAAACCCTAATACAAATACTAATCTATAGTCCTAAAACAGAATGAAATAATCGCCTATTACAAGCTAAGAAAAACATAAATGAAACATGGAAATAACCTAAGGTTTCTTATTGCTGAAAGTTGGGCCTGCAAAACACAAAACAAACACAAGTATATAATTGAAATAATACCTGCTTTGGTCGAGATTAATGAGAGAGAGTTGGGCCTAGATGTGATGAATTGAGAAGACCATCTTCTGATCTTCAATAGACTCTCTTTGGTCCTTTGTTGCTGTCGCCAACTCCTTAGAGCTTTCTTGGTCCATGAAACCTTGAATTGTCTTGTTGAATAGCTCTCTAAGTCTTCTAGTTCCTGATCTTGTTCTTGGTGGTTCCCTCAATGTTGTTATGTCTTGGACTACTGGTTGTGCTTGTGATGAATCTTCTAAGTTAGTCTCGATGTCCTCATCAGTTTAGGAACAAGATTTTGAGCTGTTAAATTCAGTCTATTAAGACATTACATTATGATTTGGAATTTTGGAATTTACTTTTTTTACAATATTTAGGATACGCAAACATATGATATTAATGCAGACAACGTAACCCAAACAGAGAAGGTGACACAAACACAAGAGGATTCACATGTTGATGTAAGGTTTTATGGGTTTATGGTTTTGTCTATCGTTTATACACATTGGAGTATTCAACCATCTTCCTAGACAAGAAGAAGAAGCTGAAACATGTCATGGAGACCGTCAGCAAGGAACGGATTCGACCTTCACTACCTTCATTGAAAGGTAGTTCGAATGAGTTAAGCTTGTTGGAAGAAGTGGAAGTGTACCTGAACGGCGGATGGTGGGAAGGAAAAGTGAATTGTATACTGAAGAACCGGAAACACGACATTTTGGTTACTCTGTCTGGTATAGTCGAAGAAGTTTTGATTGATGATATTTGGATTCCCGAGGAGTGGTTTAATGGAGCATATGTTTCCAAATAAGAGGTAGTGCTTCTTCAAAACTTTTCCTAAAACACATTTAGTTATATAAAATCACGATTTAGGAAGCTTTTTACATAGTTAGGAAACCATTCCTGAATCATCATTAACCATGAATTGTGGACTGCTTTTAATTACTTTTCTTTGTTTTTTTGATCAAATGAGAAGGCAAAGATGATGAATGCATCAAAAATAAAAGAGCCTGAAACCAGAAAAAATGATGACACTGATACGAAGGCAAAGAAAAAGAGGGTGGAAGAACCTTCGCATCTGCCTAATAAGAAAAAGAGGGTGCCTAATAAAGGTTTCTTAAGAAGGAGCGAACGTGAACTCAGATCAGCATAACCTAACAAGACTCCATTTTGTGGGCCAAAAAACTCGGCGTTACACATAACGCCGGAGGTAAATCAAGTCATTGATATATTCATGACACCTCAATTCAACAAACTTTCAAGGTTGTTTGATTGGAAGGGCAAAAAAGGACAAATATTAGAAAATCTTATAAACTTATCTATCAATAACATAGAATTTCTTAACTGTTACTAACTGGTTTCAGTTCATTCATGCAGTATCAAATTTGCTAGCCTGCAAATAGGGCCTTCATGGTTTACTAGATTAGAGGACCCGAAAAAGCATATGACGGCTGAGGTAATTAGTCAATAAAACTATTTTATTCTAAGTAAGGTTGTAGTTTTTGTTTTAGTAATGAATTCCTAAATGCGTAAGACTGTTTCCAAAATATTTGTTTTAGGAAACATTTACACTTATTCAGAAAGGCATTCGTAAATACTCATGACTGTTTTCTAATTGTTTATTTTGTATAACTTTTGTTTTGCAGCACGTTGAGGCAACACTATTGTTGTTGGAAAGGAGAGGGGAAAACCATGATGCATACTTCCACAACATACATCTCTCAAGAGCTACTTTCATCAACCAAAACTTATTTCATCTACTGTCATTAGGCTATACAATATTCAAAAATGCTAAAGAAGGTGATAAAAATCATGGCTTTTCTGATGATGTTCTTCTAATTCCAAACAGGAAAATGCCTCCAAGTAAAGTATGGGGTACCAACGTGGATGTGGTCTATGGCGTGACATTCAAGAGCAAACATTGGATTGGCATGGTGATCAACCTCAAGAAGCGCAATATCACAATAATGAAGTGTGGGCTTCCAACAGAGAAAACAGATATTGCTCTTGATCATGTGAGACAATTCGCATGTATAAACTCTACTTTATATCAGCTAAATTTCAATTTTTCTTTGTTGCTTTTATTTCTGGAATAACTTTGTTTTTTTTTTGCAGAGATGATTTCTGTTCTGATGTGTGTGGCTGCAAACAAAACAGTTACTGACGAGGACAGAGTTCCTTATGTGGTTGAGAAATTAGAAGGGAAAAATATCCCTAAGACCAAGTATTCGGAGAACTGTGCTTTTTTGTGTTGAAGATGATGGAATGTCATTCAATGGGAATTAAAGACATGTCGAAGCTTGCTGATGGAAATGCACATGACTTAAGAAGCAAGTTGGCTTGTGAGCTGTTTGAAGAGCTTGGTAGTGAGGATATTTCAGGAAAGTCTACCTGAACATGGAGAATGATTCCTAAAACTTGTTATGGAAGTTGTCTTTTTCTTCTCCGTTTGTTCTCTTCACTTCATGGTGTTGCAATGTATCTGGTGAAGACTTTATGGTTATGTATCAGTTTCTGACTTTTTTGTGAAATTGAATGTGGATTTTGCCTTCTTTTACTTATCATCATATTTATATCAAACTGTTATAAAACATGATTTAGGAATTCCTTCCAAAAAACTTGGAAATGTTTCCTAAATAATAAATGTGCTTATAATTGAATTGTGATTTTAGGCCCATATTGTCTAGTTGATAACGAAGAGTCTTCGTATAATTGAAGATGATTCTACAAAAATATAGTTATGTCTTCCTAAAACTTATGTAAAATATCACCCAACCATAGGCAAGCCTCTGCCAAGGTACTTATCATCATATTTATTATTAAACTGCTATAAAACATGATTTAGGAAACCCTTCCCAAACACTTGAAAATGTTTCCTAAATAATAAATGGGCTTCTAATTGAATTTAGAATGTTATAATAAAAGTTGGGAACATATTCCTAAGACATTTAACAATATTCCTAAAACGTCAGGATATCTTCCTAAAAACATCAAAATGTATCAGATCTCCTTCACGGAACCAGATGAAATCCATCATATACGTTTAGGAAAAGCTGTCATAAATATGTGAAAGAGTTTCCTAAATTCTTACTTGAGTTTAGAATGACATAATTTGAAGTTAGGAAAAAGTTCATAAATATATGATAATCTTACTAAAATCTCAACGTATTTTACTGAAAACAATAATAAGAGTCTAGAAACCATGAAGTATAAACAGACTTCGAAATGATGAAAAAAGTAAAGTCTTCCTAAAACGTATGTAAAGTGTCCTAAATATTTTGGAAAGCTTCCTAAAAAGTTTGGAAAGCTTTCATAAAATAAAGTTTGGGAAGTTTTCATAATCACTATAATATATGTCGTGTGTTCTTGCACAAAATATAAGTTTGTCATATAGGTGATTTGCATGTACTCTTGTTGTGTCCTCCTTTGTAGCATCTGCTGCACTTGTGTCCTTGAGATTTTGAATTGGGTACACTAAACTCTACCGCTGATCTCTTTCTCTTTTTCGGAGGTCTCCCACTGTTTTTCTTAGTAGTTGGTGGGGCAAATGAATATTCAGATACAAAATATGGGAAATTACAGGTAGTTAAATCTCCACCGGGGTGTATGCTCTCAGCATATGCTCTCAGCATATGCTCTAGCCCATGTCTCTGTTAAGTACATATCATCAATGTACTTGTTCTCATCCTTGTTTGTACGCTTAGCTGCAGCAATAGCATGAACACATGGGATCTTGTCGATGTCAAAAATAAGGCAAGTACACTGCTTGTTTCCCAGGTAAACAATGTACTTCCGAGTCTCGTCCTTCAACTCAAACTCATACCGATCTACTTGGAAAACATCAAGTTTCATTGCAGCATCATACCTTTCTAGCATCTCCTTCAATACATATGGTGTGACGACCTTGTTGTATTTAGAAGCTTTTTCCTTTCGTTCATGAAACCACGTTGTGAGATTTAACCTAATAGTCTCAAGGAGAGAAACTATTGGCAACTCACGAGCCAAGTTTAACAATTAATTCAGCGACTCTGCAATGTTGGTTGTCATGATATTGTACATGTTTGAAGGTGCATAAGAGCGAGCCCACTTTGCAAACTCAGAACCTTCCAAATAATCAACTAATTTAGGGCTTTTGCTTCTTATGTCATTGAAGATGCCGATGAACTCATGACGAGTATAAGCATCAGTTGCAGCTTCCACAAGTGGCAACAACCCAGTTTTTCCGAACTTTTGTGTTATATTCCTCAACATATGAATTATACAAATACCATGATGTGCAAGCGGATAAACCACTGAAAGTGCCTTTGCAATGGCTGGAGCTCTATCTGAAACAAACACCAAATCTGACGCATCAGGGACCACACTCTTAAGTCCTCTAAAAAACTATATCCATGCTAGTTCGTTTTCTGTGTCAACTATCCCAAATGCTAGAGGGTATAAAGAATAATTTCCATCTTGCGCACTTGCTCCAAGCAATGTTCCCATAAACTTTCTCTTGAAAAAAGTACCATCCACAGCAATTACTCTCCTCATCAGCTCGAAACCTCTTATCGATTGACCAAAGGCAAGAAAGGTGTATTTAAATTTTCCATTTGGCTCCATCTCAAGATAAACCTTTGATCCAGGGTTTTTCTCGTTAACTTTAAACAACCACTTTGAGAGGTTGTAATAGCTATCCTCGGGAGTCCCTCTGATCAAATCATGAGCATACTCTTTCACTCTCCAAGCTTGGTTGTATCTAATGTGTACACCATGATCAAGTCTAACTTGCTCCATAATTTGTATTGGCGTGAGACCGTACTTCTTTTCTCCATAATTTTTGCAGATTAAAGTCCCAAGCACCTTGGCAGAGGCTTGCCTTTGGTTGGCGTGTCTATTAGTTGTATCGCAACTATGTTCATGGACATACATCTTCACCACAAAAAAAATCGGAAGACTTGAGTTATGTTGCACGCATCCTCCAGGTGCAATTAGGGTCAACACAACCTAATATCACTCTTGTCGTGTTCGACCAAACAGACTTGAACTCAAACTTCCACTATAATGCTCATTTTCTCATTTGAAGCATTAACTCATCATTGCTCTTAAAATGTCTGTTCACGTATATTTCAACAGAGGAATGTGAAATGCCTATATTAGTAGGAGAAATATCTGGAGAAGAACGCAAAACATCGGCAGTCGAGCATGTTGAAGTGCCATTTCTAATAGCATGTTAAATCTACAAAAAAAAAAAAGATGCAAATGCTTTCAGGAAATATTTAGGAATACGTATAACTTGCTTAGGAAGTCATGTCTAAATGACAAGAAACAACAAAAAATCATGATTTCACTTGAATCATGCTGAGACGACCTATAAAGACTATATTACATGTTGATTTTCATGCGTGAATGAAGCATCAACATGAGAATCACCATTTACAATTTGTGACACGTGTGGGTTGGGTGGAATTTGAAATGCATACATGAGAAGGAGGAGGATCTGAAGCAAGACGTAAAACATCAGCACCCAAGCATGTATTTTTGTTTGCCTCGGATGTTAAAGTGTTACTTCCGTTTGATCCATGAATTGGCTAAACAAAAAAGAAAGAAAGATGAAAATGCTTTCAGGAAACATTTATTAATACGTATAACTTGTTTAGGAAGGCATGTCTAAATGACAAGAAACAACAAAAAAAGAAGAAGCATTATTTCACATGAATTATGCAGAGACGACCTATAAAGACTATATTACATGTTGATTTACATGCGTGAATGAAGCATCGACATGAGAATCATCATTTACAGTTCTCGACACGTTTGTCTTTGATTGAATGCTACTACCAATATTATCCGGAGCAAGAATGGTGTCTCTGTCAGTCACCTGAACCAAAAAAAAAAAAAAAACTTATACTGAAAGTGTGCTAACTGAAATATAAAGACTGTAAATTCAAATTTTGGAAGTTGTTACCAATTAGAAATTTTACTCACCGTTACATACAAAGGAATCAGTTCAAGATCTGATTTTATTTTGTTCATGAAACTTCTCAGTTGGCGATCGTTTTTTAAAAACACCGGAGGAGAATTCTCTATCACTAACCTCATCTTTAACGGAAGTCCGTAGCTAAGTGTAATGGTTATAAATGAGGAATCAATCCCAAAGTCTTCAAAAACCATCTCAAGTAAATCGTTGTGTTTGAGATCCTCATCAAACTCAAACATTGATGATCCTTGGTTTGTATCTAGTACAAAATCTCATTGGAGCTTTTCATTTTTTTTTCCACTCTCCACAAACAAAAAAAATCTCCACCATATTTCACAAAACACAATAGAACCTATCAAAAGAAAGACCAGAAAAACTTCAATGACCAACGAATTTCTATTTGTGGTTGCATAATCAAATCATGCTAACAAAGCAAATGCTCCAACATAAACATTCATGACTCACCAAAACAAATGGTCTTTGTTTTCACTCTCACATGCTAACAAAGCAAATGACACTAATCTATCTGCATAATCTCACATGGTAAAAACGTTACAACATTTCTCTCTCGCTCTATCACGAATACACACTTGAAAACAAACAGATATTCACATTCCCAAATAGTATGTTCACTGAATTAATAAACTAAGCAAAATTTGATCTACTGATTTAAGCGTTTTCACTCAGTCAATTAAAACTAAAGTTCACACTACCGCAATCATAACGGTTGTCAATGCAGTACTTTAGGATCGAATCCACATAGACCAAGGTTACACTACTATTCTCACAATTATGAAATTAAGCTAAGACAGAAATATGGTTTGTTTTAGAAAAGTAACAAGAGCAATTTAAACGATAAAAATTCAATAAAGGAAAGGCGTTATGTCGAGGGTTCATTCGCAGGAATCCAGAGATCATAAATCAGACAACTATTCAGGGAATAATTAAAAGCAAGTTTCAAACTCAAACATAAATATATAACCAATCCACTTCCATGCTCATGGTTACTAAATCTAGACCCTAAAATCCTAACTTCCGTTGGTATAGAATTCTAGATCAGCATTAACGAGCTGGTTCAATATGTTCACGAATCGCCTTAACATCAACTTCCGCAGGCTAAGGATAATTCGCTCACTTATGTTCTTTCTAGCAAACTAAGACACTTCTGCACTCTTAGATTGCCCTTGTTCATAGACCTAGCGGTCAGCTCAAGTCTAAGCAATAAACACAACAATAAGCGAAAACCACAAAAGATAAATCCCTATTTGTGTCTAATTCATTGACTCATGGATCCCTTTGAAGGCCCTAACCTAACTATGGAACTACTCAGACATAGTAACGAAGAACAAGCATAAAGATGAAGAAATCATAATATAAAATAAAGAGAGAAAAGGTTTAGAATTCTTCTCAATAGATGCAGAGATTCTTCTCCAAAGCTTACAATGATTCAATAGCAAAAAGTCTGAATAGAACAAAAGGTGGCTGCCTCCAAGAGGCTAAAAATAGAGTATATATAGGTCTATGTCGAATTAGGTCAAAACATGAAGTTTCCTTTCTTCTTCTCGTCGGCTGGTATCGGTCGATGCTGACCTCTTGGGTAGGGGTAGCATCGAACGGCCCATCGATCGTCCTCCTTGGCATCGGCCGATGCTGACCTCTCGGGTAGGGGTAGCATCGACCGGTCCATCGATCGACTTCCTTGGCATCGGTCGATGCTGACCTCTCAGGTAAGGGTAGCATCGACTGGTTCTATCGACACCTTCACCAGTATCGGTCGATGCCAACCTCTCGGGTAGGGGTGGCATCGACCTGTTCCACCGGTATCGACCGATGCTGTCTCTTTCTCCAATCTCATCCTTGAACGCCTTTTTACCTGAGATATCTAAATAGAAGACTAAAAGACTCTAAAAACGGACTTTGACTCGATAAAACAATTGAAAGACACATTAAAACATGCGTTAGAAAGCGGTAAAAACCAAGTATATCAATTCCTCCAGACTTAGTCTTTTGCTTGTCCTCAAGCAAACAGAAGACTAGCAAGGAAGAAAAGTTTGAAAACTCGGAGATTCACACTACCTTTAAAGTCCCGCAATGACCGTCACCTTATTAATCCACGTATTGCTAGACTAGCTCCTAATTAGACCACCATGTACTTCTCTGCAAGCGTTCGCAGCCTCCCAGATTCAACACATAATCTCACAGAACAATCCCAAAATTATCATCGCTGGGTCTCATCAAAGATCATAGTGCCAAGAACCTTCTAGACTCTTTCCCTTTCGATATCGCGACAAGACAACAACACAACCCTTGGTACCTTTCCCCTCCCCCAGAATTATTCTTTCCTCATTTCTTTTTCATAGGGCTAATGGCTGATGGAACGCGAGTATTGATGGTTTTAGCCACCAAATCCCCAGTTCATTTTAGTGCCACCCTTTCAATCTAAGGCGTTGGCAAATAGTGGTATCTTCGGAAATTTTCCTACCCTCGCTTCCAACCTTAGTGTGATCATCTCCTTCGAAGTAAAATAATGGGATCGTTAGAAATTTTCCTAGCCCTTTACTCGAAAGAAAATCATTTCATATTTTCTACTTTTAATTAAAAATGAGGGAGATGGGTACCATACTTTAACACGGGTTGTCTTGTCGGATATGAACGAGGAATCAAGCTCTGAAAACACCAATCACGATGATGAGGTAAAAGGAAGAGTGCAGAAACTAGCTCAAATTTTGAAATTTTCCTGGAAATATGGTTGCCTCTGAATAACTGTTTGGCCTTTCGATTTTCTATTAGTCTTGTCGGGAGCTAAATCTGTAACAATGGTCACTTAGATGCAAAATCACATTAAAAATTCAAGAGTAGTGATCTCAATCTCCAACAAGTTTTGACTCAATAAAACATAATAAGACTAAGAAAACATAAAAATAACTCAAGAGAAAGACAAAAGAAAGAATCATAGCGTTAGTAACGATAGATACCTTCCTCATACTTACTTCACACCGTCTCGGTGTGAAAATAATTTAGGAAGAAGGTTAAACAGATTTAAGTAAAATAAAATAAAAGAAAACGTGTAAAATAAAATAAAAGAAAACGTACCGGTGGGTTGCCTCCCACCAAGCGCTTGTTTTAAGTCATTAGCTTGACTTGACAGTCATTTCAGGCGTTGGACGACTCATCGAGGAGAATTGTTTCTTCTCCATCGAGTCCTACGTCAGTTAGGTATGGTTTTAGGCGTTGACCGTTAACCACAAACTCGTTTCCTGTGGTGTTCAGCAACACCACGGCTCCGTACGGCCGCACTTCCTTAACGGTGAATGGTCCGGACCATCTCGATTTCAGCTTTCCTGGAAAAAGTTTAAGGCGAGAATTGAACAGCAATACCAGATCGTTTACAGTGAAGTTCTTTGGAGTTAACTTCTTGTCATGATATTCCTTATAAATCTTCGAGCTCTCGTAAGCCATGTCACGAATTTCCTCCAATTCGTGTAGTTGCATCGTTCTTCGCTTAAAAGCAGATTTGATGTCGAAGTTAAGCAACTTTACACCCCATGCTGCCTTGTATTCGAGCTCTACCGGGAGGTGACATGATTTTCCGTAAACTAGATGGAATGGTGTTGTCCGGAGTGGTGTTTTGTAGGCGGTTATGTACGCGCAAAGAGAATCATCCAGCTTCGTAGCCCAGTCCTTCCTCGTTGTGCTCACTGTCTTTTGCAGGATGCCCTTGATCTCTCTGTTGGAAACCTCAACCTGTCCACTCGTCTGGGGGTGATAAGGAGTGGCCACCTTGTGCTTGACTCCATGCTTCCTTAAAAGACTCTCGAAGATCCTGTTGATGAAATGAGACCCGCCATCGCTGATCACTACTCTAGGTACACCAAACCTTGGGAATATCACCGTCTTGAAAATTTTCAAAACTACCTTGGCGTCGTTAGTTGGGCTAGCCAGCGCTTCAACCCATTTAGACACATAGTCTACGGCGACGAGGATGTATTGATTCCCATATGATGACGAAAAGGGACCCATGAAGTCAATCCCCTATACGTCGAACACCTCAACCTCGAAGATGAATTTCTGAGGCATTTCATTCTGCTTGCTGATATTCCCTTGCCTTTGACATGAGTTGCACTTGGAGATGAAATCATGTGCATCGTGAAACATAGTCGGCCACCAAAACCCGGCTTGCAAAGCTTTGGACACCGTCTTAAATGTGGCGAAGTGTCCTGCATAGCTCGAGTCGTGACAGTGTAATAGGATACCATGAATCTCCTCCTCCGAAACACATCTTCGAAAGGCGCCATTCGAGCATTGCTTGTAAAGGTATGGGTCGTCCCAAAAATACCGTCGAATGTCTCTCAAAAACTTCTTTTTCTTGTTTCCCGCAAAGCCAATTGGTTCTTTTTCCGTGGCCAAGTAATTTGCTATCTCACCGAACCAAGGAATTTCAGGGAGCTTGGTGCGGCGTGGGGGTGTATAGTGGTCACTACTCCCGATGCTAATTGCGTAAACGTTCTCCTCAGGTAGGCGATCGTCTAAAGGGATTTCTTCATCCACACACAATCTCGATAGGTGATATGCAACGCCATTTTCGATCCCCTTCTTGTCCTTGATCTCAAGGTCAAATTCTTGTAACAAAAGGATCCAACGCAAGAGTCGAGGTTTGGCATCCTTCTTGGTAAGTAGATACCTCAAAGCCGCGTGATTTGTGTGCACTATGACCTTAGACCCCACGAGATAAGACCGGAACTTCTCAAAAGCAAACACTATGGCAAGAAGTTCCTTTTTGGTTGTGGCGTACTTGCATTGTGCGTCATACAGAGTCCTGCTGGCGTAGTAGATAACATGAAGCTTCTTGTCCTTTCGCTGTCCCAAAATAGCTCCTACCGCAAAATCGCTGGCATCAGTCAGTACTTCGAAAGGGAGCTCCCAATCTGGCAGTTAGACTATTGGTGCGCTAATGAGTGCTCCCTTGATTGTGCGAAAGGCTTCAAGACAATCGCTGTCAAAATCAAATTTTACCTCCTTGCAAAGCAGTCGGGATAAGGGTCTTGCGATTTTGGAGAAATCCTTGATGAATCTCCTGTAGAACCCCGCATGTCCTAGGAAACTTCTAATCCCCTTGACAGACTCAGGAAGTTGCAAACTACTCATTACTTCTATCTTTGCCTTGTCCACCTCGATTCCTTGCTCTGAAATCCGATGACCCAAGACAATCCCATTTCTGACCATGAAGTGGCACTTTTTCCAATTCAACACCAGATGTTTTTCCTCGCAGCATTGCAATATCCTGCATAAATTAGAAAGACAAACAAAAAACAAGGATCCATAGACAGAGAAATCGTCCATGAAAACCTCCATTAGGTCCTCAATCAAATCGGTAAAGATCGACATCATGCATCGCTGGAAAGTTGTCGGGGCGTTACACAAGCCAAATGGCATTCTGCAATAGGCAAAAGTGCCATAAGGACACGTGAACGTGGTATTTTCCTGGTCGTCCGGATGGATGGAAATCTGGAAGAAACCAGAATTACCGTCTAGAAAGCAGTAGTAGGGGTGGTTAGCCAATCTTTCAAGCATTTGATCGATAAAAGGCAAATGAAAATGATCCTTGCGAGTAGCAGCATTTAATTTCCGGTAATCAATACACATCATATGCTCCGTAACAGTTCTAGTTGGGATCAACTCATTTTTCTCATTATTAACAACTGTTATTCCACCCTTCTTTGGCACAACATGGACCGGGCTCACCCAAGTACTATCAGAGATAACATATATAATGCCCGCCTCTAGAAGTTTCATTATCTCTTTCTTTACAACATCCTTGAGGTTTGGGTTTAACCGTCTCTGATGTTCTATCGAAGTCATTGATTCGTCCTCTAGATGTATCATATGCATGCAAAGATCTGGTGATATCCCTGTGAGATCGTCTAGTGAGTAGCCTAAAGCCTTACGATACTTTCTAAGTTCACATAGAAGCAAAGCAGTCTCAACATTGTTCAACTTAGCATTGATGATCACATGATAAGTGGAATTAGGACAAAGAAAGGCGTACCTTAGCCCTGTTGGAAGTTGTTTGAGTTCGATTTTTGGGGCGCATGATGACTTGCCGTTGGAGGCGCCTCAGCGGCTCCATCTAGGCTGATGTGTTGAACCATCATCTCTATTGTCTGGCTTGAATCCAGCATATTAGCGTACCTTGTTGCATCATCACTCATAAACCCGTGTTCATTCTCAGCCCTTGTCAAAACCGTCTCCAACGGGTCGTCTGTCAAAATCTCTTTGACGACCTCGTTGTCGACTTCCAGTGAGTCATCAATCGAGAACGTCTGCCCGTCTAACATGGGTTTCTTCAGCATTTTGTCTATTTCAAACTTTATCACAATGTCTCCCAGGTGGAGATCTATTCGCCCATTCTTCACATCTATTATGGCTCCCGCTGTGCATAAGAAAGGTCTTCCCAATATGAGTAGATCCCTCGGTTCTTCATCAAGCTGTAGAACCACAAAATCCGCAGGAACGAAGGCGTCTCCAATCTGTACATGTAGATCCTCAAGAACACCAACAGGAAGTCTCACAGAACGATCGGCAAATTCTAAGGAGATCTTGGTTTGCTTGAACTTTGTGAACTCGAGTCGCTTAGCCACAGAATATGGCATCAAGTTAACGCTAGAACCGAGATCACACAAAGAGCAAGCAAAAGTCATTGCCCCAATCTGCACTGAAAGAACGAACTTCCCCGGATCGCATAACTTCCTTGGCATCTTGTTTTGGAGGACCGCACTGCAATCCTTGGAAACCATCATGACACCGTCTTCAGTGGACATTTTTCTCGTCACCAAGCTCTTCATATATTTCCTCAACGAGGGTATCATTTGGATCGCATCAACCAGAGGAAGCTTCACCATGAGATCTTTCAACATTTCCCTGCACTTTGCTTCTTCTAGGTCCTTGTGCGACTTCCTTTGACGAGTAGGGTACGGAACTCTCGGAGTGTAGATACGCGTAGGGGGCTGCGCTAGCGGTTATTCTCCAGCGCCTGCATCTGTAGGTACCATCTCTTTTGGGGTGGTTCCTTAGTCATCTACTTCTAGGTTGATTACGGCATCAGTATCCTTCCCTTTTCGTGAAACAGGTTCTAGCGCTTTCCCGCTTCTGAGTGTGATGGAGTTGACGAATTCGTTCCTTGGGGTTCTGCTCTACCTTTCCTGGAAGAACACCTTGCAGCCTCTTAATTGCTTCGTCAATTTGAGCAACTTGAGTGTCCAACTTCTTCACATGAGTGCATACGGCTTCGTACTTGCTGTTGAGGTCGTTGTACATGTTGTCGACCTTAACATTAATCTCCTTGGCGGATTGCTGCTGGTTGAGCAAGAGTTGTTGCATGAGAGCCTTGAGCTCATCCTGGGAGTTATCCGCGGGGCTGGCGGTAACTTGGAATGGAGCGGGCTTCGTTGGCTGAAATGTGTTGAACGGTTGTTTCTGTTGGAATCCGCCTTGAAACCTGTTAGGCCCTTGGAGGCTCTGAGAAAAACCTGAGATACCAGTGTGTTTCACAAAGGTTTTTCCTTGAGGTTGTTGAGCCTACTGAGGGTAGACTTGATCCTGGGGATTCTCGTCGTTGGTGCTCTTGTAGGACAAATTCGGGTTGTTCCTATAATTCTAGTTGAAACTTCTGTTCTGCACATACCCTTGTCTGCTAACGTAGTTCACCTCTTGCAGCTCATCAATCTCTTTATCAGCTGATCCTTGACAAAAGATCGCATCTCATGTCTCCTCGCAAGACTGCACACCTCTCTGATTCCTCTTTAGTAGTAGGTTCACCTTTGCAGTCAGCTCGTCTATCTTCTGCGAGTCTACACCATTTGGACGTTTAGACCTGTCATACTCGGGACATCGATTCCCAGAACTTGCAACTAGGTTCTCTATCAATTAATACGCTCCTTCCTTAGTCTTGGTCATGAAATCTCCATTGCTTGCAGCATTAAGGGCGTTCTTGTAGTACCAGTCAACTCCATCGTAGAAGATGCTTAGAATCTGTTCATCTGAGTATCCATGATGAGGGCACTCCCTGCGGTACTCTCTAAACCTTTCCCAAGCTTCGCAAAAGGACTCCCATGGATGCTGCTGGAAAGCCGCGATCTTGTTCCGAAGCGAAGCCGTCTTGGACTTGGTGTAGAAATGATCCAAGAAAGTAGCCATGCATTCGTCCCAAGTAGTCACTGACCCGGCATGGAGTGACTTGAGCCACCTCAGTGCCTTATCCGCCAGGGAGAAAGGGAAAAGTTTGCATGGTAGTGCTGCAAATCTCTTCAAAATTCTCGATGTGATCCATTGGATGCTCCGCAGGCAAACCATGGAACATGTGCTGCTTCACCAATGCAATCATCTGAGGTTTGATCTCATAATCTTGCCTCGTAAGAGCAGGCGGACGGATGGCAGCCCTGTTCTGGTAAAAGGTGTGCGGCGTGTCCACGTCCCCGATGGCATGTTGTTGTTGCTGCTGTTGTTGATGTTGTTGTTGTTGTTGCAACTGCTGCACTTGTTGTTACAGCCTCTGGAGTTCAGCAGCTGCAGCGTTTTGTTGTTCGTCGTTCTGTTCGTCCATGATGACGGGAATTGATCTTGCCCTTCGGTTCGTTCGTTCTAACCTTGCTAGCTCTTCGTTACTGAGCTCGCAAAGGTTTTCAGAGCCCCTACTTCTAGTTACTCTATTCAGTTTTTCTGTTGGTCACCTGAAACGCAAAAAGAAAAGAAAATATAATATATTAGTAAATCTTAGACTAAATTTCAAATTCAGAATTGAAGGTAACACTATTGGTCCCCGGCAACAGCGCCAAATTGATTTAAGCATTGATATATCATGGTTTTTACCCCTTTTAGGCCATGATATAAGTCCTTTTTATAGAGTCTTTCTAGTATTTTGTAGTCTTTTAGAGTCTTTTACAGGTTATAGCACGTTTGGAGCATAATTGGAGATATTGGAGCTTTCTGGAACATTCTGGAGCAAAGCAGAGATCCGTGTTGCTGAAACATCAAAATCACCTGAGTATCGATCGATACTGCCTAGTATCGATCGATACCCGTCGAGGAAACAGAAGGATCGCGACTTATTGAAGAGTTGAAGAATTGCAGAATTGGCCCAGAAGACTTTGATATTTACAAGATGGCCCATAGCGTGTTTTAGCTATATAATTAGGTTTTCAACCACCTGTTTAGGCTATGCTTTAT
>PKML01016749.1:0-40279 GCA_002933935.1 Eutrema yunnanense
AATAGAATATAAAGAAGGGTTTAGAGATCTGATCTCGGACGAAGGGAGATTCAGACGTGTCTCTCTAAAACCAAAGTAAAATCAAACACAGAAATAAAGCATAGCCTAAACAGATGGCTGTAAAATCCTATTTATAACCTAAATCACGAATTGGGGCTTCTTGTAATTATTAAAGACTTTTGGGCACTTTTGCAATTCTTCAAGTCTTGGAAAACTCGCGGGTCGTGTCTTGCTGCGATGAGTATCGATCGATACCAGGGGGTATCGATCGATGCTTGTCGTGAAATCAGGTACTCAGCAACACGACTTCAGCTCTTGCTCCAAACTACTCCAGAAAGCTCCAATAATTCCAATAATGCTCCAAACGTGCTAAGACCTGTAAAAGACTCTAAAAGACTCCAAAATACTATAAAGACTCTATAAAAATGACTTATATCATGGCTTAAATAGGGTAAAAACCATGATATATCACAAGTCGGCAATAGCAATTGGAAAGAATCCAGTGCAGCATAGAAGAACAAAACACATAGAGATCAAGTATCACTATGTACGAGAAGCTGAGCACAAGGGACTCATTCAAATGGAGTATTGCAAAGGCGAAGATCAACTTACAGATATCTTCACAAAGGCGTTCAGCGTTTCAAGGTTTGAAAATCTTAGAAAAAAGCTTGGAGTGAAGCCGAGATATGATTAAGGGGGAGTGTTGAACCATAATCAAATCTCGTATAAGTTGTATAAAGCCAAAGTCACATTCGTATAAGTTAGTTACTACCTTTTATTTTATTTTTTCAACTATCCATTTCATTAAATCAAGTAGTGCTGATAAGGTAAAAATACCTCACCAACAGGGTCTGACTTACATGGTAACTGGGTCACAAAGGCCGACCCATTAGCCAATCCCTTACATAAGAAAAATACCTTACCGAGGTGAGATACCGCCTTGAGGGGCCTATCGCGAAGGGAGAAGCCCAACGCGAGGGGGTGGATTCGAATCTCCACGCTGGTGGGAAAGCAGCAAAGGACGGATGGTCACCATACTCCTTCCCGTAATGTTTCCGCTGATACGAGGGCCCGGACGCAAAGACGCCGCCCCGGGCCATCTTAAAAACCTGAAAATAAACAACATACACTAAACCGGGCTTGCAGGAGATAGCTCCCGGTGGAACAGTTAACTCCGTCGGAACCTGAAATTCCGTTCCGCTACAAAGTCCCAAATACGGAGAGTGAGGAGAAGCAGTAGAAGAGACTAAGAACACCGGGAAAAACCTATGTTTCATAGATCCGCCGTCAAAAGCTTCACCTTTACAACGGCCGATTAGTACCAACGTTCCACACTTCTACAGCCACCGCGGACCGCCGAAAAAACCACCACCCACCGGGGCTGGTTAAAGACCCAAAACCGAGCGAAATATAGCAGCGAGAACCGCACTAACCCAGAAGAAAACCGGCAAAAAAAACCGGAGACACATAACCCTGAACGCCATAAGCGAAAGCCAGCGCCGTACACAATTACCACCGCGCAAAACCGCCATTGACATTCATATAGTTGTGTCTTTTCATATAGTTGTATCTCTTTATACAGTCATGTTGTTTCAGACACAATGGCTCAGTTTGTATAAGTATAGATCGAATCTGATCTTTGTAACACAAGAAAGAAGGTAATACAATCAAATTAATAAAAGTTTTTTATTACATTCATACTCTGTTTTTTCTTCATAACCGTAACACACCAAACACCAACACGCAATACCTTTTTGCACTTGGTTCACGATACATAATCGATTATTGACGGAGATTGTATGATCAATTAAAATGTGGGAGTAACGTCTTCATGTATCTGATGTCGCAACCACATGGAGACTCACAACCACATGTTTTTCTCGTGCAACTACTCATCGGAAATCTGGATATCGCTTATACAATAAATCTCTTTCAAGCAAACTTCTCTGTCGATTGACACATCATCATCGACTCCATCTCCAACGACTCCATCTCCAACAACAATTATGACCAGATAAAAAAAATTATAATCCGATGTCTTCCAATAACGATACACAGTGTACGGAGAGAATAATGCAAAAATAGCAAAAATTCAAAATCCGCAGTTCAAAATACGGAATCAGCTACTATACATTCGAATCGTTAGAGACAAACTCGTTACGAGATAGAACTTAGTTTGCTTCTAAGAAGCAAAATTATATAACTTTTTTTTTTTTTTTTTTTCATGAATTAATTTAAGATTACATTCAAAAAAAAATAATAATTTAACACTATATATTGTATTCTCATGTATAGTAACGATATACTTTACAATATAGCAGGAAACATTGTTCTATATTGCAACACAATCTCATATAGTATTTAACTATATAGTTCAATAAACAAAAGTGATATATAGTCATAAGAGTCGGTAGCAACAAAGCTTGATACGCATATTGGTCTCTAAGCTGCAGATGGAGCTTTGACGTACTGAAGCACACCAGCCTCAGACAAAGCTTCGACAAACTGCTTCTTACGGCGATCTCCTCCCTTCTCGCCGATAAGGTTCTTGTAATCAAGAGACTCGTCGTTGTAAATCTCCCACCATTTCTTGACCAGCATCTTGATGTCCTCTCTATCCATATTCTGTTCTTTTCCAGTGAATCTGCAGATACAATAAAACAACTATCAGAAAATATCATTTGAACAAACTAGTTAAATTTAATATGGATCTATATAACACCGTCTTTTGCATTCATATAAAATTTCGACTAGATATATGAATTAAGAAGACCTATGAATTTCGACTAGATGATATATCAATTAGGGCATATGTTTGTTACTTCCAAATTAATTATCATTCGAGGAAAAAAAATTCAAACTCATACACTAACCTCATTTTTCCCCCAAAAAAGTTTCATACATATTATATACAACATACATAAAATATGCTAGTAAAAAGATAACTTTAATAATGATTTGTCAAACATGTTTCTAATATAAACTTTAAAGACACTTTAAAATATATTTAAATTAAATTTGTAGTATTTAGTTTAGTACTGCCACAAGATTTCAAATTTTGTTTTTTTATTAAATTTCAAATAAATAGTTTCAAGAAAACATAAGATATATCTATTAAACTATATAGATGAATTTTACCTTCAAATATAACTATACAATGATTACTAATTAGTTGAACTTGTAATAAATTACCTCCAAGGCTTAGAACCAGCAGCACAGTAATGAACAACTTTGACTTGTTCAAGGTCTACATTCTCTGGATGCCTCCAAAGCATAGCCATAACCAAGTTATAAACTCCTGGTATTGGAGTGTATATGTCCTTGAAGTACATGTTCAAGAAATCCTATAAAAAAAAATATATACAATTAATGAATTATAATATGTTCTCAGTTGTATATATATAATAAGGAATTAATTAATAATTTCTTCTAATCACCTGTTCAGCAAAAGGAGTGGGAGGCACGACTTTGAGAGTTTCCAAGAGATTATGATAAGTGGAGAGGTTAGGCTCGTAAACGAACATACCGGCGTTGAAATACAAAGGCGGCTTAGGACCAAGCTCTGCCTCTGGCCATGTAACCTTGTCTGGACACTGTTGGCAATAACCGAGCTTGTTTTGTGGTGTGTGGCTCCATGTCTTCTCGCAGAAACAGTCCTTGACTGCGTAGAATTGGCTGTTTAGGAGATCAAACAAGTGGTCTATGTTGTCGAACACTTGTATGTCTCCGTCCAAGTATATCATCTTGCTGTACTCCACAAACTGCATCCACATGTTTTTTTATTATATATATTTTTTACATGCATATGTTAATAGAGAACAATAGTTTTTCGTCCAAGAATATAGAGACCATTGTTTACGAAAACAAGAGTTGTTAAGAAAATACCATATCTTATTACCAAAATTAGTAACATATGTCATATTAATTAAAAACAAAAAAAAGAAGATAAGACTAAAAATAAACACTATACGTACGTAAGTTCCGAACTCTTTCAACAAGTGGAATCAAAATTAATAACATATGAATAAAAAAGAAGAAGATAAGACTAAGTTCCGAACTCTTTCAACAAATGGAATCAGCCTTTAGATATTCTAGTTTAAAGAATAAACCTCCCAAAAATTAAATTATAAATTCTAACTTAATATTAAAAAGCTGGCGTATTATGTTAACCTAAACTTCTTTAGTATTAAAAATACAAAAATTGCATAAATTTTTAAAAATTTATCAACTAATTAAAAATATGTATTTTGATAATAAAAAAAAAAAATAGATATAGTAGNCAAAAGTAAAGAGAGAGAATAAAGACGGTGTCTCAAATGAGAGATAAAACAAAAATTTTGACACATTCTTCTCACTGATGTGATATTGTGATTGGTCCAGCATTTTTTTGTTTTTAAATTTAATTATTTAACTCTTTTTTTTTTAGTGTCTCAGGGATGTTGCTGCCCTTAGTCTTTAATAAATTTACCAAACAGTAAAAACAGAAATATATTAGTCATAAAGTACAGAAATTTGCTATTCATAACAAAAACAGATTACTACTTATATATTGATATGGCTATCTTTAATATTTGTCAACGAAAAGTATATACGTATTTGTATGCATACCTTCCATATACGAAGCTTAGAGTAGTTGATAACATAGTAAGCCATGGCAAACTTGGTTTGATTCTCCGGTGGGTAAACCGGCTCGATTTCTTTAACGACACAGCCTTGATCCACCAGCTGTTTCCGGTGATCCTCCGGTACGTCCGGCAATACGGCCACGACAAGAGGATACTTGGTCTTAGTTTTCCTTAGCCCTTTAGCAAGACCCACCACTCCTTTCACGAAGTCTCCGTTTCCGGCGAGAAAAGTCACGTAAGCCCTCTTTTCTCCGCCGTTAACGGTGGCTGAGACGACCGGTCCGGTGAGTTTGTTGTTGATCTCAAGTGACATGATCTTGTCTTTGGAAGTGAAAAACTTTTGTGTTTGCTTTTGTGAGTTGTATATATTGAGTTTTGAGTGTGTGAGTTATGATCGTTTAGTTTGAAGAAATGTTGCTATATATAGGATTTTGTTTGTGATTTTGGGTTAATTAATCTTTGATTAATTATTAATTACTTTGGATAATACAATAAGGACCGACTATTTTGATCTAATGGCTATTAAGCAAGATGGTGATATCCAACGGTTGTGTATAACCGCGTGAAGCGTCGTTACGAGAGGGTCCCACTCAATTCAGGTGATGCCACGACGTTACATAAAGACACGTGTCCGTATCTAGACTGTTCGACTCATCAAGGTTTTTAATTGATCCTGTGGTGGGTAATCTGTCACTTGTCACTGGGTTCCACTCAGATACTACTATTGTCATCGTGTGGGATATTCTGATTGGTTATTGTGATGACACGTGGTAACGTGAAACATATTTAGCGGTGATCACCGCCACGTTTCACCAGAAAAGTCAGTGGGACCCATTAACCGTTTGGTCTTATTTTGCTATTCTTAATTTCTTATGGTAGTTTGTCCAACCTATGACCGACCGGGCTATTTTGGTCAATTTTACGTTACAAATCAAATATTTAATTGAATGACTCAAAAGGGTTTACCGTTTACCTTTGAAATGTAATCCAAAACTAGGATTTAATCCGCGCTAATTATAGCGCAGAGTAATTTTTTTAAAAAAAATTGTTTTGAAATTTAAGAAAATTGTTTTTATTTGAATTTTATAATATAGCTAATTACTAATTATAGATAAAGCTGTCAATTTGTAATAATTTAGCTATTTAACCTGTTTTGCATTGAAGTGTATGCAATTAACGCGGGTTAAATTATTTCGCGCTATAATTAACGCGGGTTAAATCCTAATACTTTTCCATTTTTATAATGTATATGTGTATTAAACTTATAAAAAATAAAATTAAGAAAACAGGTTTAAAAAGTTGAAATTTCTTTTAAATTTTAGGATTATAAGTTTATAAGTTTTGTAAGATTCATTTTGGGTAAATCTAATAGATATCATCAGTTGACCACTTGATTAGTTTTACGTGAATGGATAATTTGATATTAGATCTCTCAGATCTAAACAAAAATTAATGCCCATTTTACTCTAATAGTCACTCACTAAGATAGTACTGTTGGAGAAACCGAGAAAAAAATGTGGACAGAGGTTTATAGTTTATTTTATTATGTAAGAGTGTGTGGAGAGAGGTTTGCATTAAATGTTGTCTGTGTTATAAACTGTGATACAATAATATATATTTACGTGTATGTGTATTATTATATATATGTTTTGTTTCACTCGTGAGAGAAGAGAGAAGAGAGAAGAGAGAAGAGAGAAGAGAGAAGAGAGAAGAGAGAAGAGAGAAGAGAGAAGAGAGAAGAGAGAAGAGAGAAGAGAGAAGAGAGAAGAGAGATATTACTTTTTACAGTAGCTTTGCCTCTATTTATACTGTATTCTTGCCGACTGCTAACGTATTACGTACTGGCTCGTTTAAAACTTTATTATGAAAAAACTCAATGGGATAAAAACTACGACAAGGGAAAAAGAGTACAGTGACGCAATCTCTCCCTGGAATGATGGATATAACATTCTCTTCATAAATCTCGTAGATGACGCATTCCGATACTTTGAATATGTTTTCTGAATGTTGTAGTGGGAAGCGCATTCGTAAAGAGATCTGCTGCATTGTCATTTGAACGAATGTACTGGATATCGACTTCTTGATTTTTCTCGAGTTCTCGAGTGTAAGAGAAAAATCTTGGAGAAATATGTTTCGTTCTATCATTTTTGATATAGCCTTCTTTGAGTTTAGCGACACATGCTGCATTATCTTCGAACAATATCGTTGGCTCTTTATTGGTGACTATTCCGCTTGCTACTTTAATGTGATGAGTCATAGATTTGAGCCATACACATTCTCTACATGCTTCATGAAGCGCAATAGTTTCTGCATAATTTGAGGAAGTGGCGACTAGAGTCTGCTTTTGAGAACGCCAAGATATTGCAGTACCTCCAATTGTAAAAACATATCCGGTTTGCGATCGAGATTTATGTGGATCTGATAAATAGCCTGCATCTACAAAACCGACTAAATCGAAATTGGAGACTCGGGGGTAAAATAAACTCAAGTCAATTGTTCCTTGAAGATAACGAAATATATGTTTTATCCCATTCCAATGTCTGCGCGTAGGTGACGAACTAAATCTTGCAAGTAGATTTATAGCAAATGCTATATCCGGTCGGGTACAATTTGCAAGATACATAAGTCCACCTATAACGCTCATATAAGGTACTTCAGGACCTAACACTTCCTCGTCACAAGGTCGGAATGGATCTTTTTCAGTATCGAGAGATCGATTAACCATTGGAGTACTCAAAGGATTTTTTTATCCATATAAAAGCGTTGCAAGATCTTTTTGGTATAATTTGATTGATGCACAAATACTCCATCTCGGAAGTGCTCTATCTGTAATCCAAGACAAAATTTTGTCTTTCCGAGATCTTTCATTTCGAACTCTTCTTTCATATGAGTTCTTGCATCATCAATTTTCTTTTGAGTTCCAATTATGTTCAGGCCATCAACATATACAGCAATGATCACAAATCCTGATGAGGATTTCTTTATAAAGACGCAATGGCAAATTGCATTATTCACATATCCTTTCATTAGCAAATATTCGCTTAAGCGATTATACCACATGCGTCGGGATTGTTTTAATCCGTAAAGTGATCGCTGTAATTTGACCACACATATCTCTTTAGATTTTGAGCTTAATGCTTCAGTCATTTTCAATCCTTCTGGGATTTTAATATAGATATTGTTATCAAGTGACCCATATAGATATGCTGTCACTACATCCATAAGATACATTTCTAGATTTTTAGATGCCCCAAGGCTCATCAAAAATCTGAATGTTATTGCATCCATAACCGGGGAATACCTTTCTTCATAATCAATTCCAGGTCTTTGAGAAAATCCTTGTGCAACAAGACGGGCTTTGTATCTTGTTACCTCATTTTTCTCATTTCTTTTTCGTACAAAAACCCATTTGTACCTAACCGGTTTTACATCTTCGGATGTAGTGACAATAGGTCCAAAAACATTTCGTTTATTGAGGGAGANATAAAGACGCAATGGCAAATTGCATTATTCACATATCCTTTCATTAGCAAATATTCGCTTAAGCGATTATACCACATGCGTCGGGATTGTTTTAATCCGTAAAGTGATCGCTGTAATTTGACCACACATATCTCTTTAGATTTTGAGCTTAATGCTTCAGTCATTTTCAATCCTTCTGGGATTTTAATATAGATATTGTTATCAAGTGACCCATATAGATATGCTGTCACAACATCCATAAGATACATTTCTAGATTTTTAGATGCCCCAAGGCTCATCAAAAATCTGAATGTTATTGCATCCATAACCGGGGAATACCTTTCTTCATAATCAATTCCAGGTCTTTGAGAAAATCCTTGTGCAACAAGACGGGCTTTGTATCTTGTTACCTCATTTTTCTCATTTCTTTTTCGTACAAAAACCCATTTGTACCTAACCGGTTTTACATCTTCGGATGTAGTGACAATAGGTCCAAAAACATTTCGTTTATTGAGGGAGATCAATTCAGTTTCTATGGCCATTTTCCATCTCTCACAATCAGATCTTTTCTGGCAATCTGATATGAACCTTGGATCTGGATCGTCACTTTCATAATCAATTTCTTTGCGCACAGAGAATGAGAAAATTCCATCATTATCTTCTATTTCATATCTATCCCAGATTTTTCCGTCTTGGGCATAGTTAATGGAAATCTCATATTTTTCTTTATCATTTTCGTCTTCAGGACTTTTCTCTGTATGTGGTACTTCTGGACCATTTTCATTTTGTTCTCCCAATTTCTTTTTCTTCCGGGGATTTTTTTATCTTTTGAGCCTACCCCTTTTCAACTGAACCTTGGGTTCATTTGCTATTTTCCATCATGGTGTTGGGCACATGACCCATGTTAGTTCGGATGTGTGTCTATACTATATCAATAGATGATGTAGTTATCAACACATTCTTTTAGTTTGGATGTGTAGTCATGCGTTCTCGTATAGTTCGTGTAGTTAACGAACAATTTTCCTATAATAATCTATTAATTCAAATTAATTTTTCAATTTTAAAGCAATGCAATAAAATTCGTATAATAAAGACAGAATTTAAAATAATATAGGAGGCAAGCCTTCCATATAATTTATGATAATAAACAGAAATTAAAAGAACAATAATTTAAAACGTCTTCTGGACGAAGCAGTTCTTCGAGAACGCTTATATATGTCTTCTGGACATTTTTATTTTAACTATGTCTTCTGGACATTTTTGTTTTAAATATGTCTTCTGGACATTATTTTTGTTATATAGTTCTTCTGGAACCTTTCATAAATGTCTCCGGGACATTTATTTTATGGAGTCAATGATCTGAGGAGACATAGTCTGCCATATGATCATAAGCCAACCATATATTTAAGGAGGCAGAACCTGCCATATGATCTGAGGAGACATAGTCTGCCATATGATCATGATCGTGAAGGCAGAGCCTATCATAACGATCGGTTCCGGAAAGGCAGCGCTTATCATCCCGAAAATAAAAATAAATATAAATGGGGAAGGCATGGACTATCATCCCGAAAATAATATAAACGGATCGAACATAAATTAAACCTCACATTTTCGGTATATGAACGGATCGTGCTGATAACGTGTTATAAACTGTGATACAATAATATTTATTTACGTGTATGTGTATTATTATATATATGTTTTGTTTCACTCGTGAGAAAGGAAGTCAGAGAGAAGAGAGAAGATCATTTCTTTCGTATTCAACTTGTTACTTTTTACAGTAGCTTTGCCTCTATTTATACTGTATTCTTGCCGACTTATCAAGTCGGTTAGATAATGATAAGGATGATAATTATTATCTTTAACAGTCTGCACATTGAAACTCAAATTTATTTTTGGATAAATTTACAGCTTGAAACCGAGATTTTCTAAGGATTTTGAAAGCTATATGGTTAATATTAATATTAACTGAGATGGATGAACTCATTTACCAAAGTAACAATTCCGGTGATACTTCTATGTTATCTATTTAACAAAATTACCATTGGTAATATATTGGGTTAGCGTCGACATAAGTTATCCCAATTCAGTGGCTTTGCAGTTAGAACCTCCTCTAACAATGTTGCCGGTAAGTTATCGATTAAACGGTTAACATGTCATTACAAGAAAACTGTCTATTTCCAACATAATTTTACGACGGTTTTCAATCGATGTAACTTACCAATGACATTACGACGGCATTACGACGAAATATGTGTTCGATGTAAATTCGTCGTAAATATTTATCGTCGTATAATCGTCGTAATTTAACGACGACATTACAACTATTTTACGACGATTATCTTAATCTTCGTAATATCGATTTAACTTTACATCGGATTTACGACGAATATGACTTTCGCATATTACGTTGTAAAGTCGACGTAAAATTACATCGGATTTACAATGACCAATATTCGATTTAAATTAACGACGATTTCACGTCAATTGTTTACAGTTTGGTAGAACACGTTTTTTTTATAGGTTTACCTAATCATTTACATCTATCTTATATTCGATGTAAATTCGTTGTAATGTTATTTCGATGTAAATTCATTGTAAATTTCCGTTGCAAATTCGTTGATAATTCTGAAAAAAAATTCTATAAATACATCATAACTTCAAACGAAAATCTAAAAAAAAAAACAAACACATTAAACAAAAAAAACACTCTACAATATTTTTTATAAAATATCGATATACGATCTACGAAGATGGATGTATACGCAAAAGGATTCGGAGGGAGCGTTGACGAAAGAATTCAAAGAGGGGCTTGAAATATTCATGTATCAGGCCAGAAATATGCAAACAACCCTGGAAAGCGGTAAGATGTTATGTCCTTGTCATAAATGCAAGAATACGAGATATATTATTATTGAGACGGTGTGGAAATATTTACTAAATAGAGGGTTTATGCCGCAATATTATGTTTGGTATTAACATGGAGAGGGTTTTTGAAAGGACGACTCAAGCAGTTACTAGTAGTAGTAATTATCAAGGTCATGTAGATTTTGATGAAGGTCATCATCAATTTGATCAGGGTCAAGATCATGATAGGATGCATGCCATGGTTACTGATAATAGTGTTGAGGAACAAATGCTGATAATAGTGTTGAGGAACCCAACGTAGATGCGAAATGATTTTATGATATGCTAGATGCTGCAAATCAGCCACTCTTCGATGGATGTAGAGAATGTCACTCTAAATTGTCGTTAGCAGCTAGGATGATGACAATTAAAATTGATCATAACTTAGCTGAGATTTGCATGGATGATTGGGTTAATCTTATTAAAGAGTATTTGCCAGAGGATAATTTGGTTGCCGAAACATACTATGAGATACAGAAGTTGGTTTTTAGTCTTGGGTTGCCTTATGAGATAATAGATGTATTTGTTGACAATTGTATGTTTTTTTGGAAAGATGATGATAAGCTGCAAGAATGTCGATTTTACCAAAACTCGAGATTTAGGCCGCAAACTTCTAGGCGTAGTAAGATATCATACCAACGGATGTGGTATCATCCTATAACTGATAGGTTGAAACGATTGTATCAATCTGAAATGACATCTGCATCGATGAGGTGGCATGCAGAACATTCATAGACATAAGAAGAAGTGACTCATTAAGGGTTTTAGATTGAAACGTTTTAAGTCCAAATCGTCGTAATACTCATTTAGGGTTTAGGGCATGAGTATTATGACGACATTACAACGATTTGGACTTAAAACGTCGTAATGTCTTCGTAATACTCATGCCCTAAACCCTAAATGAATATTACGACGATATTACGGCGATTTGGACTTAAAACGTCGTAATGTCGTCGTAATATTCAAAACCAAAAATTTGAATCTGATTATAGTGTTAATTATATATGTTGTATAGGATTAGTTTTTCATCGTTTATTTTGTTTTAACTACTCATTGTATAAAAATTTTGAGTTATCACAAAAATCATACTTATATACTTCATGCATACTTATAAGAGCAAATGTTACATATACATTATTATGTAAAATAAAGAAGTATTCCATAAATTAGATTCAGTCGTTGTTATTGAATTTATTGTTTACTATGAGAAGTCTTGGATGCACAAATGTACTTCCTTATTTGTAACTTCCTTATTAGAAAATGTTAATACACGACGAATTTGTGTATTGGTAAATATGATTTAGGTTTTAGAATTATTTTATTACGACGATTTTACGACGAATCCGTCGTAATGTGTCGATTGTACATTACGACGGATCCATCGTAATATCGACGTAATAAAAAATATTAAATTTACCGCGTGGGAAAAAAAAATCAAATTGGTTAAATTTTTGGTTAAAAATGGTACGATTGAATTACATCGAATTCGTCGTAAACTTGTCATAACAAAAAAAAATTTACCGCGTGGGAAAAATTAAGATTGGGTAATTTTCGGTTTCCATATTACGACAGATTTACATTGGAGCCGTCGTAATTTCGATGGTACATTACGACAGCCACAAACTCTATATATACAAGCCCATATTTTCTTCCTTCGCTCACAACTCAAAATCTCTCACTACAAACTCTCTCTCTCTCTCTACAAGGTAATTTTTTTAATTACATTGGTATTAGTTAATTAGATAGGATTGTATAGGATTGAAATTATTGGATTATATTCGTTAATTTTTTATTTATTAATTTATATAATTTTTTAAGATATATATGGGGCCACGTAAATCTCTCTATTGCCACTTCATGACTGGCGAGTCGAAACCGAGTGCTAATTCGGCATTGCCGTTATCTTTTGCCACACCGATCGCGGTTCCGGATTCTGAATCCGCACCATCGCTGCCGCCGCAACCTCCACCTGCACCAGCACCTTAACCCCATTGATATATGCGGAATACACGGTCGAAAACGTTTTGCGGCAGCCGGGTCATGATAGTTTACCCCGGTTAGATCCGCAACGGCCGCCGAGAACTTTTTGGTACGTAACTTCAATTTTTTTTTAATTAACTTTATTTTATTTACTAATAATTATAGTTTTATTTCTCATGTTTGATCACGATACCAAAGTCGGACGGAGTGTGTCTGACACCATTAAATCCTATTTCATGGAGCACCACCAGAGCCTATACTACCTAGGAAGAAAAAAAACAAATAGACAAATTACGTATCCAAGAATTAAAGGAAAACACGAGTCGCCGAAAAAGAAAACAATAAAAGAAATACTTGGAAGGAAAGGACGCATTGTACGTTGTTCATCTTGCGGTGAAATTGGCCATAATGCAGCTGGTGTAAGAAATATCCAAAGGAAAAGACGAAGAAACAAAGAACTACTGAGGTATATATGATCTACTTTTTCTTGTGTTACTTTTCTGGTTCATTTAATAATTGTTTAAATTTGTGTTCCTTTTCAGGTTGGGTCATCATCGTTTCAAGTACCGGATACAATCTCACTCACGCAACCATCGCAAAAAAGCACCGACATGGAGGTTTATGAGTGAAGTTTAATAGTTCTTTGAACTTGTGTTCTTTTAGTTTCGGTTGTTATTTTCTGGTTTTGTAAACATGAATTGTGGTTTTTGTGATTTTAAAAAACAAGATAAGATATGTTTATCAAATTTGAGAGACATGGCACTGGAATTTGACTGAGTTATGTCCAAAGAAAAGAAGAGAGAGGATTGTAAGAAGAAGAAAAAAATGGCGAAACCCAGCAAATGGGATAACATCTAATTAAGGACTTTAAAGAAAAATAAAGAAGAAGAACAACATTCGATGATATCTGAGATGTCTAGTGAAACCTTATTTGATGTTCTGTTCGAAAGAGACATAGACGGTCATAGAGAGAAAGCTAGAAAGAAAGAGTGAGACGTAAATGAACACGAATGAATCAAATTTTGTTTTTCCAAGTTTTGTAATTTTTTTTTTTTTTTTGCAAGTTCTGTAATTTATTTATTTTTTACATTTTATGGATCGGGTTAAGGGTTAACGGGTTGGATTATCTTAATCGTTGTTTTTAAATGCAATTACCGATTTATTAAACTTAACTACAATTTCTGGTCGATATGTTGTAATTATAAGAGAATACAAAGTTTAAGATGTTTAGTAAATAATAAATTTGTTCGAGATGTGTAGAAAAGAGGCGAAAAATCTATGGTGTATATGGAAGAAGTTGTATACTAGATATAGTTTACTAGAGTAACCCAAAACTGAGATAATAATTAGAGTATTTCAAAGCCTCTTACTGGCCCAGAGTTTTCTTGTTCAAACCCAAATCCCAACACGAACAAAATATAGGCCAAGATCGAGGAGGAACCTGAGAAGAATCGCAGATTCGCGCATAGGGGACAGATATGCTTCAATGTATATTTCTCCTCTCCGATTCGGGGTAACTGATCTTCAACCTTTTTCTTTCCAGATCGACGTTGGTCAGTCTGAAATTCGACTTAATTTCATTCGGTTTTGTGTTCACAGAGAGGTAATGCTGGAGAAGCAACTTACGGGTCACCGTGTAGATCGATCCATATGTGCTTGGTTCTGGGATCAATCTATTTCTCAAGGCGATTCCTTTAAGGTATATATTTTCATAGCTTCTGTTTTGATTTGTCAAAGTTTCAATCTTTCGTCATCTCATTTTCATGGCCTTAGTTTGGTCCAAGTTTCAATCTTTTTGCTCTTGATTTTAGTATGTGTCTTAGTATGTTTTGTTTTTTGGATAGTCACTTCCAGTGATTGCTTCACCAACACATTACCTTTTTCAAATCGTTCGCGACGGCATCACGTTCTTAGCTTGCAGTCAAGTTGAAATGCCACCATTGATGGCAATCGAGGTGAATCTTTTTTTGCCTCTTTTCTCTCCTTTTTAGAATGGTGGAATGTAATTCAGTGGCGTGTTTGTAACCCTGTGAAGTTTAGTTCCTTTGCAGAGTCGCTGATGTTCTGTCTGATTACCTTGGTGGGCTAAACGAAGATCTCGTTAAGGATAATTTCATCATTGTCTATGAGGTATCTTTTGTTAAACAATTTGCATTTTATAAGCCAGCCAGTTTATTTCTTCTTTTTTTTTAATCGAAACTATAGTGGCTATTATGGTTTCTGCACTTTATCAGTCTAGCTCCTATGTGCTGTGTTGTTTGTCTTGTGGCTCAATTGTTTACTTCGATTTACCATTTGTGCGCATTTTTTTTAAAAAAAAAAAGAGAGGAAGAAGACATTTTGGGATAAATTTACAGCGTTTTTTCGAGTGTTTAATCAATTCTGTAGTTGTGGATTCCTTCTTTTTGAACTGGAGGATACCAAAACTATGGCAACCATTATATTTTTCTGCACTTCATCAGTCTAGCTACTATGTGTGCCTTGTTTCTCTTTTGGCTCATTTGTTACTTCGATTTACCATTTGTGCGCATTTTTCCGAGTCTTTAGTTAACTCTTTAGTTGTGGATCCCTTCTATTTGATCTGGAGAATATATTTTAATCGTAAAGGTTTGTAGTTTGTATCGTTCTTGTTTATCTATGTTAGTATCGTAATGTCCTCATATTTCTCTAGTTTCATTATTTTTGAATTGCTTTTGGCAAAGTAGACAATTGTAACATTTTTCACATTATATCTCATTGAGAAACAAAATGGCGAAGTGCTTCGAATTTTTTAAGGAGAATACATCATTTTGTTGATGCTTACTGTGTTGGATTATCCTTATTTTCCTGTGTAGTTGTTTCGTTGGTTTGCATTAACTGAGAGATTGACAATGTGAGATTAATAGCTTTCTTGTGTATGTCAAAGTTTCCTTTTTGCTATGGCCTCACTCTCTCTTTGACTGAGATGATCAAACTGGTGGCCTGTAGCTTTTGGATGAGATGATCGATAATGGTTTCCCTCTCACAACAGAACCGAGCATCCTGAGAGAAATGATAGCTCCACCGAATCTAGTCAGCAAAATGTTGAGTGTTGTAACGGGAAATGCTTCCAACGTTAGTGATACGCTCCCGAGTGGGACTGGCTCTTGTGTTCCATGGCGACCGACAGATCCAAAGTACTCTAGCAACGAAGTCTATGTCGACCTTGTTGAAGAAATGGATGCAATCGTAAACAGGTTTGTACCTGAAGAAGATTCACAAAATCTTCATTTAACCTTCAAGACTCATCTCATTCAAATCTTACTTTTGTAAACACTGATTTAGGGATGGAGAATTGGTAAAATGCGAGATTTATGGCGAAGTCCAAATGAGTTCCCAGCTCACTGGTTTTCCAGATTTGACATTGTCGTTTGCAAATCCGTCGGTCCTAGAAGACATGAGGTTTCACCCGTGTGTCCGCTTCAGACCTTGGGAATCTCATCAAATTCTCTCCTTTGTCCCTCCAGATGGACAGTTCAAGCTCATGAGTTACAGGTTCGTTGTTTCACAGACAAGATTTATTCTTACACCTTAACTTCTTCGTTTATAATGTCTTGGTTTCTCTGATGGGCAACTTAGGGTGAAGAAGCTTAAGAACACACCTTTGTATGTAAAGCCTCAAATAACATCAGACTCCGGTACATGTCGAGTTAGTGTGTTACTGGGGATCAGAAGCGACCCGGGAAAGACAATTGAGTCGATAACATTGAGTTTCCAGCTTCCTCATTGTGTTTCATCTGCAGATCTCTCATCAAATCATGGAACTGTAACCATCCTCTCTAACAAGGTAATATGTTGTCGGCCTTTTGCTCTGAGTTCACCTTCCTGATTTTGGAAACTTTCCTTTTTGATTGGGGACTATGTTTGCAGATATGTACATGGACAATCGGGCGAATCCCAAAGGACAAGACTCCATGTTTATCGGGGACACTAGCGCTGGAAACTGGTTTAGAACGCCTTCATGTGTTTCCGACATTCAAACTCGGGTTCAAGATTATGGGCGTTGCTCTCTCTGGCCTAAGAATCGAGAAACTTGATCTTAAAACTCTCCCTCGTTTGTACAAAGGGTTTCGTGCTCAGACACGCGCTGGAGAGTTCGACGTCAGATTGTAGTTTTCTGGTACGGTTGCTTTTCCGGTCAAACTCTTGAGACTTTTGGGCTCCTATTAATCGAATTGTTTTGTTCTTTGTTTAAACAAAAAAATCGATACATGGTATGCTTTTTGTAATTAATTTACGATTTTTGACGGTTTCGATTCTTAACAATATGAAATTGAGGAAATTATTACGAAAGAAGGAGAATAAGAGTTTGAGAAGATATTTTCTTATTATGTATTCAAAATGGGTCATGTGTCGATCTAACTCGATTTCGATACAATGGGTCAATTTTTTTGACTATAATGGGTTGATGGATCAAATAAGTTATGGGTCATGGGTCATGGGTCATGGATCAATTTGTAATGGGTCAAATGGGATGACCTGTTGCACCATCATCATGACATCATCATCATGACATAATAGCAATATTACCTATCATACCATTTTTTTTTTAAAAGCAACAATCCATCATTTTCCGCCAAAAAGTGATTCCGCATTCTCGCCAAAAACGCGATTCCGCATTTTCTCGCCAAAAACGCGATTCCGCATTTTCCCGCCAAAAACTTTACTCCGCATTTTCCCGCCAAAAAACGTTATACTGCGTTTTCACGCCAAAAACGTGATTTCACATTTTTTCGCCAAAAATGAGATTTCACATTTTTCCGCCAAAAACGCGATTCGGCATTTTCCCGCCAAAATGCGATTCGACGTTTTCCCGCCAAAAACATGATTCTATGTTTTCCTGCAAAAAATGTGATCTAACATGTGATCCAGTCTTTTCTTTTTTGTTTGTTTTTGTTGCCTTTATTGATATTTTCATCTTGTCCTAGGCCGATTGGAACCCGAGTTCATTTGCAGATAGTTTGTATAGAAGATTGCTTTGGTACTAAAAAACAATTTGGATTCTCAATTGTTGTTAATGAAATATATGAGAATAAGAAACGTACACGGGTGATTGCGTATAGGGACTAATTTCGGTGGATGAGTATCATATGGACAAATTTCGGTGGATGAGTACTTTACATGAATTTTGAGATTGTTATATGAACTCTCTCTTTCTCCCCTTTATCTTCTCCTTCGATTCTCTTTACAGCTAGTTGACTTCCATCTGCTCGTTTGTGGACTAAGTGTCGATATATCGTGGACAACATATAGTTCACAAGTGATATGAACATCAAATTCGTGGACAACGTATTGTGGATAATGTATCGTGGACATACGTATTGTGGATAATGTATTCGTGGACAATGTATCGTGGACATACACTTTTAGTAGTTATCATTTGCATATTCTTGAATATATTTGTAAAAGATAAAAAAAAAATCAAAATCATTTAAAACAAAGCATCATCTTCTTTTGTAATCAGAGATTAAATGAAAAAATTAATAATAAAGTTTTTGTAGTTTCATTCCATATTTGTAAAATTTATAGTATTTTTGGACTATAGAGAATAGTCAATTTATCGTGGAAGGCTTGGCCGAAATTATTGATTTTATCTCAGAATGAGAAATATGGGTTTTGATTTAAGATCCTTTTGAACTGTGTTTACTGGTGTTTTGTACATCTCCGCTTGAGCTGTGTTCACTCGTGGACTCGTGGACAAGTTTCAAATGATGGTAGAGTCATTGGGAAAGACGGGGTCAATTCAATCGATTTCAAAGGAATAATCGATGAAACATAGTAATGTGTAAAAACAGATTCATCTTCTTGTTGCTGTTTATGCTCTTGGGAACATAGTTTCATGAGTGTCTGGTTTGTGACTTTGACATTTTCTCTGTCATATTAGTTAGGTTTTTCTCCCTCTTGGCGGGTTTTGATTTTGATCTCATGGATACTACTTTTGATGTACGATTGATAATCTAATGATAAAAAATGTTTATTTGGATTGTCCACAGGGGATCGTATGCGCAATTGGGGCGCACACCAGGCTTGTGTTCTGTGCGGGGAACCGGACAAAACTCGCAATCACCTATTCTTTGCTTGCCCGTATTCCTTTACGGTGTGGTCTGAAATCGTGGGGCGACTCTATCATCTCACCAGGGGGATCGGAATACCTTGATTCTCATTCGACTATGCTTCCAAGTTACAATCTACTCGATTTGGAGAAAACGAAACTCGAGAATCCACCACACGGCCTACAACTTCGTCGACCAGCTGGTACGGAAGATCGAAAAGCTTATCCGGAACCGGATTATCTCGCTGAACTACTCCAGGATACCTCACCTACAGGATCTTCTCCAGCGCTGGTTCGAAGTTACGCCTCATTGAAGTCTACCTCTCGGCGTAGATATTTCAAAAGTTATTGGTGTTATTGCAATTATCTTGTAATTCCGCTTACTTGCTTCGAGATACTGTCATATTAGCTCCATCTTGTACATAATTCTTTTGAGTGATCAATAAATTTAACATTCAATCAAAATGTTATCATTATTTGTATCGTATAGATTTGTATCGTATAGATTTGTGTTTATCATTATTGGTAAAGATGATGGATACATGATTGTTCTTGTTCGGTTTTGCAATAAATGATTCTCTAACAATCCTATTTTTCTGCTTGTATCAAAAGGAATTCCTATTGAGTTTTGGTTCATTTCAGTTCTTGAAAACTTGTTCATCAAAGTATGGATGAGGCTCTCGTAGTTATGGCTAATCAAGAACATAGCTTTCACTTTGACATGCTTTCCAAATAATATTTTTTCTATTGCAAATGCTTGCTCAAATTTCAGGAAATTAGTAGAATCCCATTACATTAATGGAACTAATTGGATGAACCATTGTGTCACGAGAGTATGAGTCACATATAGTTGTTGTTGTATGCGTATGAACGGGTGATACATATCCATAAAACCTTGACCATTTTTTTTATCATCCATATGGATAGTCATGTATCAGTAGTACATATCTATAAAACTTTGACCACCTTTTACCGTCCATATGGATGGTCATGTATTGGTGGTACGTATCTATAAAACCTTGACGACTTTCTACCGTCCATATTGATGGTCATGTATCGGGTGATACATATCCATAAAACCTTGACCACTTTCTATCGTCCATATGGATAGTCTTGTATCGATGGTATGTCCATATGAATGATCATATATTTTTTGAAATTGACCATAAAACACTTACTTGAATGCTCGTTTTTTTCACATCCTCGAGAGTCTCAATCAGTGGTCACAAATTTCATTTGAAAAGTGTTTAAATTTTCATCTTTAAGTAACAAAATACAACAAACCAGATACAAAACGCTCAATTAACTTGTTTATCACTCGACTTTGGAGCACAACTTGACTCGTAACACAATGGTGATCCTCTAAACCTTTCATGAGTTACCGAGCACTTTTTCCTCTCTTTCGGCATATTCTAAGCCGGATAAAATACTACTTAGTCCCTTGACCTGCTAATAGATTAACTTCTGAAAAGAAACATCAAACCTCAATTTCATATTCGCTAATCACAGCATGCGTGAAGGAAGAAAACATCTTTTATGGATGCTTTAATGCTTATACTGTGTATGGGGGAATATGTCAAAAAATAAAAATATTGTGTATGGGGAAATATATATGTTGACATAAACGCCGAAGTTTGGAACCAAAAGTTTTACCTTACATACGGAACAAACCGGCCACATTAGTACATATGTGTGGCAATACAAATGAAGCAAGTGACACACATATGTTAACAGTGAAGAGACTTCAAATTATTTGCCCAACGCTTTGAAGAGACTTTAAATCATCCTCAATATTGTTCAATTTTTTTCCCTATCTACATAGGCGCAAGACCCAAAAATTATAATCTCAAATATAAAATATGCTTATAAGAAACTCCATTAAGAAGCAGTCACAAGCAAATCAATAAAACTAGAGATCAACTTCAAAATTACTAATGGAATGGGAAAAACGGTGGAACCGATTACATTCAAAAATCCAAAGATTCTAATGAACCATATATTCAGTTTTACACATGAGTTTTAACCCAGAAACAAAAAGAAAAATTCTGAGATAGTACGAGCGAGAAGTTATCACTCGCTATGTGGTTCTCCACACCCATCCCCTTCGCTAAGATGTACCTTTGTATCAAAAATTGGGTCGATTCCAACAACAAATTCATATTCGGAAGCTTATTTCTCTCTGCAATTCAATTGGCACCGAGCTCCACTGATATGTCACCAATATTCTGCTTGTGTGTTATTTCTTCGATATGGTTTGTCGCCTCAAGTATCAATACGTTTTCGGCGAGCTCCTAATTTATTAAGGGAACATTCACTTTCTCATTAATTAGCAAAATGAATGTACATAGTTTAGATATATACATGATTAAGCTAAAGCATCCTTTAATAACTGTAATTCAGAATCACTATTGGATGCAATGAGGATGTCATCAACATATACCAATAGTGGAGTGAATGAAGACTCAGTTTGTTTAACAAACAAAGTATTGTCACCTGGTGACTGAATGAAACCAGCCGCTAAGACCACCTTGGAGAAGCAATGGTACCATCCATACAAGAATTTCTGTAAACGACAAACATGATTGGGAGGAAGAGAACCTGATTGTGCATGTGTATATCCCTGAGGAAGACTCATGTAGATTTCCTCATCCAAGTCACCATGGAGGAATGCATTGGTAACATCCATATGTGTGAGAGTCCAGTTAAAGGAGGAAGCTAATCCCAATACAAGTTTCACACTTGCAACTAGTGAAAAGGTATCAATGTAATCGATGCCTTCTTGCTGAGTGTAACATTTGGCCACCAATTATAAAGTTTCAATACTCCATGTGCCTTTGATTCAAGAGCAACAACTTCACATCCATAGCCATAGGAAAATGAGAATGAGTCATGGCTTGATTAAAGGTTTGTGGTTGTGTTTCAGTTGTGCAAGAAAGAACAAAAGACTGATAGGAATGATTGAGTTTAGAATAAGAGAGAACAAAAGAGAGAGGATACAAAATGTCAGAAGGAGTATAAGTTTGAGTGAAATTGCAGTGGTAGTTAGATAAGTAACCTGGAGCCTTCACTTGTTATTTAGGTATGCCAAGGGGTAGTGCTACTTCTTCTGTACCAGCAGTTACGGTCTCTTGTGGAATAGATGTAGCACTAGAGTGTGATGCAGATGATGCATGATTTTGTGAAGTAGCGATACTAGCAGGAGCAGGAACATTAGTATGAAGAGGAACATGATTAGAAGATACATGCAAATCATCATCAATAGCAACAGTAACATGCATGGGTAATATGGTTTTGCAAAATAGATCAGAATCATGAACAAATGATGAAGCATTCTATAAGGAAAATTATGTTCATGGAAGATGACATTATGAGAAATGCTCACAACATTGGAGTCTAGATCTAATACATTATATCCTTTATAGCATGGTGGATAACATAAGAAGATACATGGTCTAGCTCAAGGTGTAAGTTTATGTCTATCCTTAATGAGAGTGGACACATAACAAAGACAACCAAAATGACGTAGAAATGAGTATTCAAGTTTCTTTTTGAATAACAATTCATAATGAGACAATTTACCTAAAAAAAGAGATGGAATTTTATTAATTAGGAATACAACAGTAAGAACACAATCAGACCAATAAACCAATGGAATATTTGAATGAAACATTAAAGCTCTTGAAACATTCAACAAATGTTGATATTTACGTTCTACTACTGAGTTTTGTTGAGGTGTGTATGCACAAGAATGATGGTGGATGATGCTATGTTCTTTAATGAGTTGAGTAAAATCTAGTTCTGGTGCATTGTCACTACGGATATCTTTGATAACAACATGATATTGGGTTTTAACATGTTGAAGAAACGCAGAAAAAATGCCAGCAACATCACTTTTATTTTTTAACATGTAAATTCAAGTGACTCTTGTACAATCATCTACTATAGTAAGGAAGTATTTGAAACCTTCTACATACTCAATAGAAAATGGATCCCAAATATCTAAATGAATTAGATCAAAAAGAGAATCAAACAAATGATTATTAGACACAAATGGCAACCTCTTTTGCTTAGCTAAGGTACATACTTCACAATGAATTATAATAGACATAGACAAACGCATAGAACATGTAATATGTTGTAACTTGGCAGGAGATGGATGTCCAAAGCGTTGATGCTAGAGATGTCCATCTTCTAACAAGGATCCATAGAAGTTGGTAGAGAACGAGATAACATCAGTTTTGAGAATGTAAAGACTGTGTATAAGGATGCCTCTACCAATGGTCAAGTCCTGAATATGGTCCTAAATAAAACATGAATCAAACTAAAAGTGAGCAGGACACTGTTGATGTTTCAAAAGAGTACACTTAGCAAATTAAATTTGAAAGTGGAAACATATAGAACATCATGTAAGACAAGTGAATCTGAAATATGCACAGTGCATGTGTGACTAATGGGAACTCTATTGCCATTAGGAAGTGAGACTGTAACTCCTGTTACAAGTAAAGTTTCACTAAACACTGTTAGATTTGAACATACATGGCTAGTGGCTCCACTGTCAATTATCCAAGCACTAGTAGGAAGGATATTATAAAGAGTAGAAAGACATTGGTGTTGAAAGGTAAAAGATTGATTTTCATAACGGATATTAGAAGAAGGAAATGCAAAAGAAATAGTACTAGATGTAGACATAGCAACCATGACTCCATTTTCAATAATTGTTGCTTGATGAGCAGTAGGTACTGGTGCTGGAAACTGGACATGAGCACTGAGTTGTTGAAGCAATGATTGAACTTGATCCATAGAAAACTGAGTAAGATTTTTATGAGAGACTACTAGAGTTGATGTAGTCACTGCAGATGCTACAACACCAGGTTTTGAGAATAAAGATTGAAACTAAGATTGATGTGGAAAGGCAGGACGAGGACCATTTTGAAATTGACCATGAGGCTGGAATTGAGTTTTTTGGTTAGGACCTTTTTGAGACATCTTATGACCAGGAAGATATCCATTGAATTTGTAACACTTCTGAATAGTGTTACCAGTCCTTCCACAATGAGTACAAACTGGTCTTTGCCGATGTCTATAAGCTATTGCATAAGATGTATTCTCAATAGGACCATTGTAATAACCAACTTTTATATTCTCAGAAGATCCAAGAAAATAACCAGAGTTAGCATCAGTAGTTGTAAAAGCTTGAAAAGCAACATTCTCCATTTTAGTATATAGTTTTATGGATTTATGCCTCTCATCTCGTTCAACCATGTTAAAAACTTCCTCAATAGATGGAATAAGCTTCAACATCAGGATGTGTCTACGAGTAGGTTCATAAACTTCATTTAAACCCTTGAGAAACTTAGTAACACGTCTTCTTTGCTGAAGTTGCTCCCATAAACCAGCTGTATTGCATTCACATTTGCCACAAGTACATATAGGCAATTCGACATAGTTTTTATACTCTTCCCAAAGAGTGGGAAGTTCAGTGTAGAATGTTGTGGACCTTGCTGGATCGAACTCAAACGTTGTTCTATCTCATAAAACCTAGGTGCGTCATTCTGCTTAAAGGGAGATAACAAACTCTTCCAAATTGCCTCAGTGGTGGACATAAAAAGCAAACTCTGACCAATCATTTTAGATACAGAGTTCAGAAGCCAAGTCGCTACCATATCATTACACCTAAACCATGAACCAGCATCATGATGAGTATCAGAAGGTTTAGGGATAGTACAATCAATGAAGCCGAGCTTGTTCTAGACATTTAACGCCATACGAACATATCGACGCCAAGAATGAAAATCAGATCCAGATGTTAACCGATCGAAGACAAGAACCAGGCCTGCATGATCAGAGGCATGCAGAAAATACGGATTCTCGTATTGATCCGTAGAGAGACGAAGGTTATCCGTCGAGTTCAAGTTCATTGTCGATTGAGTAATCGTTCCCATTTATAAGGTTGAAATTAAGACCGACGAAGAAGATTCGAGTCGAGATTGATTGTATCAAATAAGATCAACAACGAATCTAGGTCAAGAAAGGAAGGAAAATTGGAATCAAGATAACGAAAGATAAGAAAGAAAGAAAATCGAAAACAACGAGAAAGAATCTGGAGAGGTAGTCGAAACACAACTGAGAAATTGATGAACTCATAACTGGATCGAGGCTCTTGAAGCTATTAGAGATGGTGGAAACAAAAATATCTATTTTGGTTGTTAGAGATGCTCTGATACCATATTAAGGGAACATTCACTTTTTCATTAATTAGCAAAATGAATGTACATAGTTTCTATATATACATGATTAAGCTAAAGGAGACTTAGCCATTGCCGTAAACTATACAAACTAAACCGAAAATAATCATCTATACATCTAATATCCTTCGCCGCCGATATTCCTAAATTCCAACCAGATAATAGAGACCGAAGAAGACAAAATGGTGAGATTGCCGAGAGAGGGAATTGAATCGAAGGTGAGAGAGAGAGAGAGAGAAACTGAATTGAATCTTTGCTTTCACGGCGTCGACTGTCTCCTCAAGTATGAGGTTGCCATTATTGACTCCCGAGATGCTCTCCGGTGTACTGCAAGCAAACCTTAGAGAAGAAAGAGATGAAGGCAGAGAAAGAAGAAGGAAGAAGGAGAGCGAAGAGATTCAAATCTTGACATGTTTCTCAATCTTCTGTCATTCAAATTACATGGTTTGAGGAAGAAATTATGGGAGGAGATAAAATTTGCTTTTATATTGATAATCAAGATTTTGTCGGCGAAGAAGGTTTTGGTGTTTAGAGAAAGAAAAAAAATTACTTAGGGGCAAAAGAGACATTCATTTTACACAAAAGTGTGCCAATAGTTGTAAGTGACTTTCTATGTAATTAAGAAATATAAATATAGATATAATGCTTACGAATATATATATTATATAATTTTATATATAATCATTCATAACTCTACCAATCACTTAAAATGTATAAATTATTCAAAGCATACAACTTCAACATCATACTATTTATGTTGCTTAATTCTACTGCTCTACCATCATTTATACCCATCAAGCCCTAATACTATTATACGATATACAAATGATTAAGTTAACCGAACTGTACAAACCAGATAAACCAAATGATACAAATGTTATCACCCGTAGAAAGTACTAAACGATGATTTTGTTCAATAGAAAACGTGACCGGTCGTGCACAAAGAAGACCCATTTCAGAGATGATGTCAAGAGCGTACTTACGTTGACATAAGTAGATTCTAGAAGGACTCCTCGCAACCTCAAACCCAAGAAATATTTGAGGACTCCCAAGTCTTTCATCCGAAAACAAGAGCTAAGATAGCTTTTGAAAGCTGTAAATAGTTCACAAGAACTTTCGAAGATCACCAAATTGTCAACATAAACGAGCACATATATATATGTGCATTGTAACGATTGTAAGTGAAGAGAGAGTAATCTGAGCGACACTGAGTAAAGCCGTATTCCAACAAAGCGTTGGTGAGCTTATCGAACCAACATCGAGGTGCTTAACGAAGACCATAAAGAGATTTATGAAGACGACAAACCTGATTGGGATCGGCAATTCGAAATCCCGGTGGAAGCTTCATAAAAACCTCTTCATCCAGATCCCCGTGAAGAAACGCATTGTGTACATCCATTTGGTGTACTTCCTAATTCTTAGTTGCGCTCACTTCAAGGCAGATTCCCACTGTTGTAATCTTAGCAACATGAGCAAAATTTTCAGCAAAATCTTCACCCTCAATCAGTCTGTTACCGAGAACGACTAAACGTGCTTTGTATCGCTCGATAGTATCATCAACTTTGTATTTGATGGTGAATACCCACTTACACCCAATTGCTTTCTTTCATAGAGGGAGCTATTTTATAGTCCATGCAGATTCTCATCCAAGGCTTCGATTTCATCTTTCATAGCATAGCGAAATCGTTCGTCTTGGACTGCTCGAGAATAAGATTTTGGAATCATGGTGCTGGAAATGGTATGAAGATAAGCACAATGAGACACCGAAAAATGAGCACTAGAGAGATACTTGTCAAGCGGATAAGCATAAGTACTAGATCCCGCAAGAGAAACATCAACTTCTCCCATAACCGTATACATAAGAGAAGTTATGTATCAATAGTACCGTCCTTGTTGGTATCTTGAACAAAGTGATAGTCGTTCTCAATGTGTTTAGTCCGTTCGTAAAAGACCGGGTTCGCTGCAAGATGAATAGCAGCTTGACTATCACAGTGAAGAGTAATCGGAGCTGAATGATCAACACAAGACTGAAGGGGAGACATTTGATCCATTTCAACTCACAAACCGTATATTGCATTGCTCTATATTCGGTCTTTGCAGAAGAATAAGAAACCACCTTTTTTTGCTTCGTCTTCCACGATATTGTAGAGTGACCGAACTGAATGAAGTAACTAGTGAGAGAACGACATGTGATAGGGCAGCCTGTCCAGTCATAATAAAACCAAGTCGTGATCGTCAAAGGAGATTCAGCTCGAAGAAGTATTCCTTGGCCCAGATTGTTCTTAAGAAAATGGACCACACGAAGTGCGGCATCCCAATGAACAGACTTCTGTTTTTTCATAAAATAAGTTAAGATATGTATAGCATTAGAGATAGCAGGCCTAGTAACAGCAAGATAAATCAAATGCCCAACTAACTGACGATAGCAAGATGGTTTAGGAAAGTTATCACCCGTAGAAAGTACTAAACGATGATTTTTTTCAATAGAAAACGTGACCGGTCGTGCACAAAGAAGACCCATTTCAGAGATGATGTCAAGAGCGTACTTACGTTGACATAAGTAGATTCCAGAAGGACTCCTCGCAACCTCAAACCCAAGAAATATTTGAGGACTCCCAAGTCTTTCATCCGAAAACAAGAGCTAAGATAGCTTTTGAAAGCTGTAAATAGTTCACAAGAACTTTCGAAGATCACCAAATCGTCAACATAAACGAGCACATATATATATGTGCATTGTAACGATTGTAGGTGAAGAGAGAGTAATCTGAGCGACACTGAGTAAAGCCGTATTCCAACAAAGCGTTGGTGAGCTTATCGAACCAACATCGAGGTGCTTAACGGAGACCATAAAGAGATTTATGAAGACGACAAACCTGATTGGGATCGGCAATTCGAAATCCCGGTGGAAGCTTCATAAAAACCTCTTCATCCAGAATCCCGTGAAGAAACGCATTGTGTACATCCATTTGGTGTACTTCCTAATTCTTAGTTGCGCTCACTTCAAGGCAGATTCCCACTGTTGTAATCTTAGCAACATGAGCAAAAGTTTCAGCAAAATCTTCACCCTCAATCTGTTTATACCGAGAACGACTAAACGTGCTTTGTATCGCTCGATAGTATCATCAGCTTTGTATTTGATGGTGAATACCCACTTACACCCAATTGATTTCTTTCATAGAGGGAGCTATTCTATAGTCCATGCAGATTCTCATCCAAGGCTTCGATTTCATCTTTCATAGCATAGCGAAATCGTTCGTCTTGGACTGCTCGAGAATAAGATTTTGGTATCATTGTGTTGGAAATGGTATGAAGATAAGCACAATGAGACACCAAAAAATGAGCACTAGAGAGATACTTGTCAAGCGGATAAGCATAAGTACTAGATCCCGCAAGAGAAACATCAACTTCTTCCATAACCGTATGTAATATGAAATCCTTATATTTTGGTGGAAGCCGCGGTTCACGTTTACCTTGACCAATAACAACTGAATTAGTAGTCAAATAAGGATTGAGAGTGTAGGCAACAGAATTCTCGTCAACATGAGCCACACCAGCAGAGTTCTCATCAACAACAAAAGAGTTCTCAACAGCAGAGTTTTCGTCAACAACAGCAAAGTTCTCGTCAATAGGTGGAGCTGCAGGAGGAACAATCTCTGAATTGGCCAAGTCAGAAGACACATGAATATCTTCTATGAAATCATCATAAAGATCATTATCCTCTAAAAGATTGAGACGTACCGCTGATTGAGGAGAAGAGAGTACAACTGGTGAAAGAGATGTAGGAGGTGTAGCAAAGGGAAACTGATTTTCACAAAAAATCACATCTCTGAACACTGATAGTTTCTTAGTTTCCTAGTCATACACCCGCCAACCCTTTTTACCAAAGGGGTAACCCAAAAATATCGACTTGTTTCTTCGACGAGCAAACTTGTCTCCTCTGTGGCGTTGGTTATGAACGTAACACAAACACCCAAAAACCCGAAGGTGAGATAAAGGAAATGGTTGAATATGCATCCACAAATCATTAGCATCTCCTGAGTGGTTAGAGAGGTGCGAAGATTCTCATCAATCGTCAACTTCAACCACGAAATCACCATGACGTTATTTTTCCACCAATCTTCAAGATCTTCAGAATTGGCGGCATGTTCAGGTATGGTGACATAGACAAATCCAAATTTCTTTCTTCCTTAAGTGCAAGACGAATGTTCGTGGCCCATTCATCGTAATTGGGTCCACGAAGTAGAGGATGGGAGATCACGCTACCCGCATTATCACATGATGACAAATCATAGGGATCGATGGTTCGTCTTGTTTTGGGGCTAGTCACAGTAGCAACAACGGTGTTATTATCATCCGTCATGAGGATGAAGAAACTATAAACAATAGAAGAATCAAATTTAGAGAAGGTCAATTGAAAAAAGAGAATGAAAATCAGAAATCGGCGAAAGCCTAGGATTGATAATAGCTAAAATTTTGTATGATTCGGCTATCTCTCTGATACCATGTCAGAAACCAAGACATATTAAATATTTTTCTGTTATGATTCCATATGACATAAGCTACATATTTATACATGGAATTAAACCTATTTATGTGCAACGTAAAAGACTAAATTACCCATTACACAAGTATATATAAAGATATCGTTAACAGAATTCAAGTGTTCAAATTGATGAAGATACAAAGGTTTGGTGAGTAATCTGATGCAACGACATCTAGTAATTTGGCGCCAACATAACAACACTTTTGAATTATCATTACGATTTGGGTTTTATGTTTTAATTATTACTAGACTTTAATCCATGCGCCCACACGGGATATTTTTATGAAATTTTCTAATATAATATGTGTTTATTTTGTGTTTAGATATAATTTGTTTTTATAGATATAATTTTTGTAATATGAGACACATATTTATTTTGTGTTTAGATATACTTTTTTTTTGTAGATATAATTTTTGTAATATGAGACACATATTTATTTTGTGTTAAGAAATAATATGTTTTTGTATATTTAATTTTCATAATATGAGACACATATTTATTTTGTGTTTAGATATAATTTGTTATCAGTTTTATTTTTGGTATAGGATATATTATATAGTTTTCTAAAATTTTAATTCACAATGAGGACATGCGGTAAATTTTTTTTTTTTTTTTTTATGTTTTCTATTTTGTATGGAAAATTTTATTTTTTGTATGATATGTATAATTCAAAATTAGTGATTTTAGCTACCAAAAATTTTCCGACCCATTTTGTTATATATATATTTTCGTAATGAAAAACATTACGAGACATTAGCAGAAAAACATTATCGTTAAACATTATCAGAAAAACATTATCAGGAAAACATTATCAGAAAACATTATCATAATGAAACCTCTGTTCTTTGGTTTATATACGTCTTTTGTCAAAAAGGCTTAACTTGAACAATCTCTATAATATTATTAAATCGGTTTGTTCTTTAGTCCATCACATTGCATTCGTTTCACGATATGATGGGTTGGGTGTTTTGGGGTTTGGATGCAGCAATCCTCTTGAGCAGTTTGGGCTATTTATAAAACACGATGATGACGACCAAGAGGAAGACGAAGCTGACCACCTTCTTGCTTTTGTCGATCCTCGTGGCAATGAAGAAGTTGAAGAGGGTGAATTCAATTAAGTCCGTTGTGGTGTACAAATGAATCAGATTCCCCGTTGGAGAGTTTGTTTGTAAAATAACATGATCACAAATTATTTAACAGATGCAAATGGATTTTTTATCCATGCTGACACTTGAGAACACTTACGACCAATTGTGGACCAATATGATCAAATTCAAACACCGACATAGGAGTGATTTAAAAAGATTATGATCCATAGCTTTAAGAAATTAGAAATAATACCGAAAGAGACAAGTTGCATATCATTGGATTGTTCGCGTTAGAGATTTAATTGCGATTGTGTGAAAGGGATTGACTGTTAAACCACCGGATCCATCGAGCCCTCAGAATCAGAAATATTTACACGAAGACTAAGGGGGCTTGCTTAGCCCGGTGGTCTAAAGATCATACCCATCACCTTTTCCGAAAGCTTGCATAGATGTTTTTTCTGTGGAAATTTCGAAGAATAGATGAAGCTTTGTCGATCTTGTGCTATTATTGTGGTGATGGTGGGGTTTTCAAATAGTTGATAGAGGGATAGATGATATCGGTTTGTGGGTTATGTGAAAGATTTTCGTGAGTTTCTATTGGATGATTTGGATTTTTGTTTTGTGATAAGTTTTTATTTTATATATATTTATTGAGTGGTGAGTTAGAATGTTTGTGAATGGTTGATTTAGATTTTTATTTGTTGATACAGTGTTATATATATATATATATATATACTAATTGAATTATATATGTACATGTATATATCCGATTATTATATTTAGTGGACCGGTTATTCGGTATTTGAAAAGGGAACACCATTTGTGAATAATTGTTGCATATGACGTCTACTTATTGTGTGATTAAGTGAGGTTTATAGGGTACAAATTATTTGTTTTAGACCTTAACAAAATAAAAAATTATAAGACGTCGTTTACAAATTAGTTCATATAAATTGGGTGTTAACATGTAATCTCATTGGAAGTATAATTGGTTTTTTTTAATACTAATTTCAAGATTTTTCGTAGGATTTTAGATATCAATTTTTTTTGTTTTCTGAGTAATCAGGACGATTGAATATACTAGAACATTCCCAATATTTTTATTTCTTAATGATCTCCTTAAAAGTTCCAAATAAATAAGATGTATGTAATATCATGTTAACGTTTGTACTCTTAGACATTGTGTCTCAACCTACGTCTATCGAAACATCAAGTTACATAAATTATATAAATGATTCTTTTTGTGTTTCTATTGGCTGCATCTAATTTGTTAACATTGGTATGGTCTTCCTCTTCTTTTTCTTCTTCCACCCTATTTGTAGGTACATTCATTATCTTGAATACATCTATTTGTTTTGTACATAATTTGTATTAGTGTTTAAAAAAAAAAGAAGTTATTTCCTATTCCTAATCGATATAGGATTTGTTAGAGCATATTCGATACATCTTGAGTTTATAACTTGTTTCAATGGAATTATGAACATGGGCTTATTGGTGAAGATGCTCTATAGAAAGTCCATGAGGAAATTAATCCTTTATCTAAATTTGTTATCACTGGGAAGAAATAAGGCGATGTGGCTCAATTTATGAACCATAATCGCTCACCCAACAATTTGTGGCATCGAATTACTCGTGAACATAAGGGTTTATGGTGTATTTAAATTGAATTTTTGCAGTGAGGCATATTCCTCCGTTGACATAGTGGAGATATGATTATGGAGCATCTAGAGGAAATGGGAAGAAGAAGATGTGTCTATATATATCAGAGAAAAGTGGTGGCTCATTTGGATATTGATATTGTCTTTTCAAGTAGTTTTAAAAATTTCTTTTGTTTAATCTCTAATCTTGTGATAATTTTTTTATCAATTAATTGAGATTTTTTATTAGTTATTGGATCTTTACTCTATCAAAATCTCAATTAATTGATAAAAAAAGAACACAAGATTAGAAATAAAACAGAAGAAACTCTTAAATTTACTCAAAGATATAGAATCGTCATCCAAATGAGCCCTTGCATTTCTCTGGCCTACATAGACAAGTCTTCTTATTCCCATCTCCTCTAGATGCTCCATAAACATATGCTAACTCTATTAATGGAGGAATATGTTTAATTGGAAAAATCTAATGTAATCACACAACAAACTCTTCCGTTCACGAGAAATTTGCTTCCACAAAACGTTGGATGAGTAATTATGGTTCATAAATCGAGCCACATACGCTGATTACTTCACACTAATCACAAATATTGTTCACACCAATCACAAATATTGATGAAAAATTAATCTCATGGGGGGGGGGGGGTTCTCCAGTGAAACTTCACCGACAAGCTCAAGTTCATAATTCCATTGAAACAAGATATAAACTCGGGAAGTATCGAATATATAAGCATCCTCTTATTGGTCTCTTTTCTCTTTAATATCACCAGCATATTCACATGAATAATTATGTTGGTTATATTATGTTGGTGACCAAAAGAAGAGGATGATTAAATATTCGATACATCCTGAGTCTATAACTCGTTTCAATGGAATTATGAACATGAGCTTATTAGTGAAGATGCTCTATAAAAGGTCCATGAGGAGATTAATCCTTCATCTAAATTTGTTATCACTGCGAAGAAATCAGGCGATGTGGCGCTCAATTTATGAACCATAATCGCTCACCCACCAATTTGTGGCAGCGAATTACTCGTGAACAGAAAGGTTTATGGTGTGTTTACATTGAATTTTTGCAGTGAGGCATATTCTTCGGTTGACAGAGTTGAGATATGATTATGGAGCATCTAGAGGAAATGGGAAGAAGAAGATGTGTCTATGTAGATCAGAGAATTGTGGTGGCTCATTTGGATATTGATGTTGTCTTTTCAAGTAGTTTTAAAATTTTCTTTTGTTTAATCTCTAATCTTGTGATAAATTTTTATCAATTAATTGAGATTTTTTTTATTAGTTATTGGTTCTTTACTCTATCAAAATCTCAATTAATTGATAAAAAAAAAGAACACATGATTAGAAATAAAACAGAAGAAACTCTTAAATTTACTAAAAAACATAGAATCGTTATCCAAATGAGCCCTTGCATTTCTCGGGCCTACATAGACAAGTCTTCTTCTTCCCATCTCCTCTAGATGCTCCATAAACATATGCTAACTTGATATATCATGGTTTTACCCGTTTTATGCCATGATATAAGTCCTTTTTATAGAGTCTTTATAGTATTTTGGAGTCTTTTAGAGTCTTTTCAGGTTTTAGGTACGTTTGGAGCATTATTGTAGATATAGAAAAATTTTGGAGCATTTTGGAGTCAAGCAGAGATCCTATAGCTGAGACATCGATTTATCGCCCGAGTATCGATCGATACACTTATGGTATCGATCGATACCTGTCGAAGAAACAGAAGGATCGCGACTTTATTGAAGATTTGAGTAACTGCAAATTGCCCCAGAAGACTTTATTATTTACAAGAAGGCCCATAATGTGTTTAGTAGAATTCATTCAAACTTTATTCTACTTTGGTTTTTGGTGAGAGAGCTTTTGAGGGAGACAAGTCTGAAACTCTGTTCATCCGAGAGAAGATTTCGAACCCTTGTTTTACTCTCTTCTTTATTATCTATTCAAGTATTTATTCAGTCATGCTTATTATTTCAATCTCCATGTCTGAGTAGATCTTCTGTTAGGTTTAGGGTTCTCATAAGAGACTTCTTTGAATGCTAGGTTGATTAGTTGTTTAGGGTTCATAATCTGAATTAGTTCTTCACCTTAGGTTGTTCTCAAAGCTAATTCTGGATTGATCACCTAGAACTTAGGTCTTAGGTTAATCGATTAGGCACGAGAGTGCAATTGAGAAACCTGATTTAAGGTGAGCAAAATAACTATTCGCAAAGAGATTTGGTTTAGTTGTTTTGTGAACAAATCAAACTTGAACTAAAAGCTGGTTTAGACTTTAGGATTCGCAAAGAGATTTGGAATTCTAGGATTTAGACTTAGATAATTCTTGCAATGAGAGTTGGTTAATTATACTTTAGTGATTTGAGTTCAAGAGCCGTGCGTAACCTGAACCCTGATTAGTTAGTTTATCTGCATTCATTGATTTCCTGAGAAATACCCTGAACCTATCTTTCTCCCATTGAACTTACAACTCGTTTAATTTACGTATTTGCTTTCAATTTAATTTATCACTTAGCTTAATTCAACTTTTAGAATCTATTGTGTGTTTCCTTGAGTCTCCGTGGATTCGATCCCTAAGTATTACAATCGACAAAGATTTAGTACTTTTAGGGTATTAATTTGAGCTTATCAAATTTGGCGCCGTTGTCGGGGACTCAATTCGCCATTAGATTTTAGTTTGAGAATTTCGACTAAGTTCGCCTTAGTATCGATCGATACTCTAGTGGTATCGGTTACGTGTAGTGAATTTTTGTTACCTACGTTCTTCGCTTTTGTGTTTCAGGTGTATGCCTAATCGCGGAACCAGAAGGAACAAGAGAACTTCGCTAGTTAATCTGTCATTAGAGAAGCTAGCACTTTTGGAACGCACAAACAGAAAAGCAAAGAAGCCAGCAGAGATGAACAACAATCCTATGGTTTTGGTTCAAGATGCAACTGGTGCTTACAGAGACCGAGAGGGTCATTTGTGCAATGAGAGAGGGCAACAATTGGATGGAGAGGGGAACATCATTCCACTTCCTGTTGTTGTCGAGGAGGTTGTTGAAGTGATTCCAGGGAATGTTGTGGCTGATCGTGGTAGAACAATTGGTGAGTACAACAGGCCTGATCAGTTTTATGCCAATCGATCAGCGATTCACCCTCCTGCTTTTCAGAGGAATGACTTTGAGCTGAAACCTGCATACTACACTCTTGTGGGACAACACCCTTTTCATAGTCTTTCCAATGAACATCCCATGGATCATATTGAGAGGTTCGAGGACTTGGTCACTAGCATCAAAAGCAATGGTCTTTTCATGACTACATTTTCTGCAAGCTCTTCCCCTATTCTCTAGGTGGAGATGCGACTTACTGGCTGAAGCAGTTGCCTCCTGGATCACTGACTACTTGGGAAGAGGCTAAGACTGCTTTCCTGAATAATTTCTATGATGATGCAGGATCCGAGGATCTTAGGAACAAGATTTCCAAGTTTTCTCAAGGACCGACTGAGGCGTTCAATGCTGCTTGGACGAGATTTAGATCGTATCAGAGAGATTGTCCACATCATGGGTACACTAATGTTCAGCTGATGGGTTTCTTCTTCAGAGGGATTGATTGAAGGTATCAGATGGCTTTGGATGCTGCGAGCAATGGGAATTTCAATACCAGGTATCCTGATGATGCTTATATATGTGCTTATTGAGAACTTGGCGTCTAATAATAGCACCAAGAATGCAGACTTTGAGCGAAAGAAGCAGAGTGGGAACATGGATGGATCACAGATTGCTGATGTTCATGCTAAGTTAGATTCAATGCACAATCTCTTGCTGGGAAAATCGATGAAGGTAGTTCATTTTGCTGAGGAAGTCGAGAATATCAATGAGGATGAAGTAGAGGATGTTAACTACATTGGTGGTTCTGGTTTTCAGGGTCAGAGAAATCAATACAACAACAACCGAAACTTCAACAACAATTTCCAGCAAGGAGGATTCAAATCTGATGCTAATACAAGTGGTTTTGGATCAAATCAGTTTAGCCAGAAACCTTCCCAGAACAGTGGTTACACCAGGAACTATGGGAATTCATCTTATCAGCCTGTACCTGCTAAAACCCCAGAGAGCAAGATCGAGTCTATGCTTGAACAGCTGGTTCAAGGACAACAGCATATAACAGTGGATTTCAATGGTAAGATGGATGCTATGTACATAGATCTGAGTGGAAGGATCTGGAAAATCAAGTGGCTCAAACTTCAGAGTCTGTGAAAAGGAGAAAACCCAAAGGCACACATCAATGCAATCACCTTGGGGAATGGAAAAGAGGTCAATACAGGAGTAAAAGTTGGCGAAACAACAGACAATTTCGTCGATCTCGACGATGAGGATTCTGAAATCCCCAAGGTATCGATCGACACTAGCCAACATCGATCGACACCGGTCAAGATACTTTCACGAGACAACTCAAAGTCCCGTGTATCGATCGATACCACACCTGTATCGATCGACACTAATCCTACACTCGATACAACACCTAAGGTTACCAAGGAAATACCTGAAGCGGTTACAGAGAGAGTTTACATACCGAGGATACCTTATCCCAGAGCTATTGGGAAGTCTAAGAAGGAGGTAGAAGACTCTAGATGCAAGGAAATTTTGGACAAGCTTGTTGTTGAACTTCCTTTCATCGATGCTATCAAAACTTCTCCGGCTTTCAGGAGGTATGTCAAGAAGATGGTGTCTAGCAATGTGAACCTTGAAGATGGATGTTTGATGATTACTCATGAGTGCAGTGCAATCCTAACCAACTTGATTCCAACGAAGCTACCAGATCAAGGGAGTTTTGTTTCGGATTGCACGATCTTCACTGACAGATTTGAGCGGTCTCTTTGTGACATTGGCTCAAGTGTCAACCTCATGCCATACTCGGTTGCTAAGAGAATGGGGATGACATACTTCACTTCAACAAGGATCTCACTGATACTTGTTGATCGCTTAGTTAGACTTCCAGAGGGTTTACTCGAAGAGGTTCCTATCAAGATTGGGAATTGCTTGATCCCAACTGATTTTATTGTCCTGGAGTATGATGCAGAACCTAGAGATCCTCTTATCTTGGGAAGGCCATTCCTAGGAACAGCTGGTGCTCTGATTAATTGCAGAAGTGGGAAGATCGCTCTTAACATCGGTGATTTGGTCATGACTTTTAACATGGAAAAGATGATGAAGAGACCAACCATCGATGGACAGACTTTCTTTATTGATACCTTCAGTGACATAGCTGAAGAGAACTTCCTGGAGATGCATCCTGAGGATCCATTGGAAAGAGCATTGGTCTGTTAAGCTGAATCAGAGATCTATTTGGGTGATGATGCTGCTGGATACTCGGAGATGCTCGATACAGCACCACCAGTATCGATCGATACTCCGCTAGTATCGATCGATACCCTGCGGCCAGATAGAGACTCGGCCGAAAGTTCTAAGCAAGCTGCTGGGCTTGGAGATTGGAGCGTGGAGAAAGCTCCTAAGGTGGAACTCAAACCACTTCTAGCGAATCTGATGTATCGTTTTCTTGGTCCTAATTCCACATACCCAGTGATTATTAATGCTTCTTTGAACAACGCAGAGATTGCCTTACTGCTGAGCAAGCTGCGCAAGTATCGCAAAGCTCTTGGATATTCTCTTGATGATATTTCAGGTTTATCACCGGACCTGTGCATGCATAGGATTTATCTTGAGGATAAGTCAAAGGCTTCAATTGAGCATCAGAGGAGGCTGAATCCAAACCTGAAATAAGTGGTTAAGAAGGAGGTCATGAAACTCTTGGATGCAGGAGTTATCTATGCCATCTCGGACAGTTCTTGGGTCAGGCCAGTGCACGTTGTTCCTAAGAAAAGAGGGATAACTGTGGTGAAGAATGAGAAGGATGAAATGATTCCTACTAGGACTATCACTTGGCATTGAATGTGCATTGACTATGATATTGAAACGACCGCATTTTTTTTTTTTTTTTTAAACATAAATACAGTCATAATTAAACAACGCGGAAAATAATACAAACACAGTACAAATACAAGAACAATCCAAGTTCTACAGCTTACACAAGCCAACAGTTCTAAAACAGTGAAAGCAACAACACAACAACAACAAACCCCGGGTCCTAATCATCCCCTCTTCACTGCCTCGATTCCACGATCACACCTTATCTTTACCTGCATCGACAAAAGTGATGCATCAACATTTGGCTCGCCAAATGCTGAGTGAGATGCTCATCCCAACAACAGGTTAAACAATAAGCACAAACAGCAATTATCAAGAACAATATCAATAGTAATTCAACTCCATGAAAAACTATACCAACGCCTAGCAATTCTATCCCAAGAAAAGCTAGACACAAAACCCGAAAGGTGAACTCACAACACGCTTTCCACAACCAACAACCAGTATCGATCGATACCTCCTTGGTATCGATCGATACCCAAAACACATGCCCACAGGCAAAACAACCGGTATCGATCGATACACCCCTGGTATCGATCGATGCCCACACCACACATGCCCACAGGCACGGCTGGTATCGATCGATACACCCCTGGTATCGATCGATGCCCACACAACTCGAGTCCACCGACAAGAGCCTAGTATCGATCGATACACCCATGGTATCGATCGATACCCACCTGCAAATCACAACCTTACGCGAAATCTATACCCAGAAATCGCCAAGACCAACCACGAAAATCACCAATCAAGCTTAAACAAGCACCTCACAAGCTTAATCGCTAACCTTTGGTCCCAACTCAACTTAAATCGGACGGATCGAGCTCTAGAAGACCTTCCTCACTTCTCACGAACTCACGCTCGACCAACTCCTTCGATCTCTTCTTCAAGCTTCTCCCAAGCTCGAATCTCTCTCGATCTCGCAAGATCCAAGCTTCACCAAGCTTCACCTTCTCTCACGCTCTCCTTCTCTCTCTCTCTCTCTCTCTCTCTCTCTCTCTCTCGCGACCAAGACTTTACTTTCCCAAAAGAATGGTTTCCACGCGCAAGAAGAGAAGAGGAAGAAGAATATAAAGAGAAATCCCGGCTGGTATCGATCGATACTGCCCTGGTATCGATCGATACTGTCCGGAACAAACCCGAAATTAATTATTTTACCCAAATAATTAATCTCTCCGGAACGCGGGCGTTACAATTCTCCCCCACTAACTTAGATTCCTCCTCGAATCTTCGTTACCGTTCATCTCCAATGAACCTCAATCGTCGCAACGATTACACAACCTTTGACCAAACCCGGCCATCTCAACACTCACACGAGGTCCAAAAACCAACCTCCGAGGTTTCCCACTCAGTCCCTATGCTTATGACACCGCGGCATCATATGTATTTATTGCTCATACACCAGCCAACCCCATCACTCAAGACACCGCAGCATCTCTGAGTTCCGAGCATCGGCCACATCCCGCAGGATATCCACCATACCCCGCAAGGTATCAACCATACCACATCACCCAAGACACCGCAGTATCTCCGAGTTCTGGGTATCTGCCGTACCACTCCACTCAGTAATATAACCTATAAGAGTCTCAATACCCCATACCACTCAACTCTAGGGAATATATCCTACGTCTAGGACATACTCCTTACGAATCCACGGTATCACGTATCACTCTAGGCCATAACCTCCCGAGTCTGGGTACATCGCCACTCACACTCTCAAGACACACA
>PKML01016749.1:45182-125275 GCA_002933935.1 Eutrema yunnanense
TCTCTCTCTCTCTCTCTCTCTCTCGCGACCAAGTCTTTACTTTCCCAAAAGAATGGTTTCCCCCCGCAAGAAGAGAAGAGGAAGAAGAATATAAAGAGAAATCCCGGCTGGTATCGATCGATACTGCCCTGGTATCGATCGATACTGTCCGGAACAAACCCGAAATTAATTATTTTACCCAAATAATTAATCTCTCCGGAACGCGGGCGTTACAGATATATCATGGTTTTTACCCCTTTTAGGCCATGATATAAGTCCGTTTTATAGAGTCTTTCTGCTATTTCGTAGTGTTTTAGAGTCTTTTACAGGTTTTAGCACGTTTGGAGCATAATTGGAGATATTGGAGCTTTCTAGAGAATTTTGGAGCAAAGCTGAAGTTCGTGTTGCTGAGTACCCGATTTCACGTCAAGCATCGATGGATACCTCCTTGGTATCGATCGACACTCATCGAGGCAGACACGACCTGCGACTTTAATGAAGAGTTGAAGAATTGCAACTTGGTCCAGAAGTCTTTAATATTTACAAGAAGCCCCAAAACGTGATTTAGGTTATTTATAGGGATTTTACAGCCACTTTGTTGGCTATGCTTTATTTTTACTTTGGTTTTGAGAGAGAGCTTTGTGAGGAAGACAAGTCTGAAACTCCCTTCGTCCGAGAGAAGATTTCGAACCCTCTTGTTACTCTTTCTGTTTTATTTGATGATTTATTCAAACATGTTGATTGTTTCATTCTCCATGTCTGAGTAGATCTACTTTAGGTTCATGGTTCTCATAAGGGTTTTCTCTGAATGCTAGGTTGATTAGTTAATTAGGATTCACCATCTGAATTAGTTCTTCACCTTAGGTTGTGTTTGAAGCTAATTCTAGGTTGACGAATCTGGAACTTAGATCTTAGGATAATTGATAAGGCACGACAGTGCGATTAATTACCTGATAGAACCTTAGGTGAGCAAATTAATTATTCGCAAAGAGATTTAGTTTAATTGATTTGTGAACGTATCAAACTCAGTATTAAAGCTGATTTAGACTTTAGGATTCGCAAAGAGATTTGGAATTCCTAGGATTTAGATTTAGATAATTCTCGCAACGACAGTTGGTTAATTATACCTTAGTGATTTGAGTTCAAGAACTGCGCTAAATCTGAATCCTATTAGTTAGTTTATCTGCATTCATTGATTTCTTGAGAAATACCCTGAGCCTATCTTTCTCTAATTGAATTACAAACACTTTTAATTTCTGCACTGCTTTCAATTACATCTGAATTGCTTAGCTTGATTTGATAACTATATAATCTATTGTGCGATTTCTCTGAGTTCTTGTGTTCGACCCCTGATATACTGCAGCAACTGCTTTAGTACTTTCTAGGGTATTAATTTGAGCATATCAAATTTGGCACCGTTGTCGGGGACTCAATTTCGCCATTAGATGTTAGCTATCGAGTTTTGACTAAATTCGTCGGTATCGATCGATACTATCTAGTATCGGTCGATACTCGTCGTTTTCTGTTTGTTGATATCGATCGACACCACTTGGTATCGATCGATACTCATCACGTTTTTGTTACTTACGTTCTTGATTTTTGTGTTTCAGGTGCATGCCTAATCGTGAAACCAGAAGGAACAAGAGCACCCCTCTAGCTAATCTATCGTTAGAGAAGCTAGCGCGTTTTGAACGCACAAACAGAAAGACAAAGAAAACATCAGGGATGAACAACCCAGTGGTTTTAAGAGCTGATGAAGCTGGAGTCTTGAGAGACCAAGAGGGTCAAGTGTGCAATGAGAGAGGGCAGCGACTTGATGAAGCTAGAAACGTCATTGTCCCTCCTGCTGCTGTTGTTGAGATTGTCGCGCCAGCTGCGCGCGCCAACGTTGGGAATGCTGCAGTTGATCGAGGTAGGACACTTGCTGAGCACAACAGACATGATCAGTTCTATGCCAATCGATCTGCGATTCGCATCCCAACTTTTCAGAGGAATGATTTTGAGCTGAAACCTGCTTACTACACTCTTGTGAGTCAGAATCCTTTCCATGGCCTATCTCATGAGCATCCCATGGATCATATCGAAGGTTCGAGGATTTGGTCACTGGTATGAAGTACAATGGAGTGCCCAATGAGTTCATTTTCTGCAAACTTTTCCCGTACTCTCTTGGTGGAGATGCTGCTTATTGGCTGAAGCATTTAGCTCATGATTCGCTAACTACATGGGATGAGACGAAGAATGTGTTCCTGATCAATTTCTATGATGATGCGAGATCCGAGGAGCTCAGAAACAATATCTCTCAGTTCGCTCATGGTCCAACAGAGACACTCAAAGCTGCTTGGACACGTTCCAAGTCATATCAGAGAGATTGTCCGCACCATGGGTTCACTCAGGTTCAGCTGCTGGATACTTTCTACAGAGGAATCGATTGTAGGTACCAGATGGCTTTGGATACTGCGAGTAATGGGAACTTCAACACAAGATATCCAAATGATGCGGTCGTGCTAATTGAGAACTTGACGTCTAGCAATAGCACCAAGAATGCTGACTTCGAGCGAAAGAAGCAGGCTGGAGGAATTGATGGTTCACATATTTGATGAGGACATCGAGTCAACGACCCAAGTCATACAAGCACCACTAGTACCAAGTGGACCAGTGACTAGAACCAGGAGCAGGGACATGGAAAAGAAGTTCAACATGTTCATGGACCAGCTCAGACAAGAAGGTTTCTTCAAGACGGACACTGGTCCGCTAAGCCCATTTGCGAGCAGTTATTGGGCCGATTCTTTGAAGCAGGATCCACTCATGATCCCGGACGATCCAGAAGGCAATCCACATATGGCTTTGAAGCTCTTTGAGTCTAGTTTCCTGAACACTAAAGATCAGCCCAGGAATCCTTACCATTCGGACCAGAACATCCAAACACTGAAGACATATCGGCTGGATCCTTTGCTGGCCGATAACACTAAGTGGCCACTCATCAAGCCCAGGCTCGTGGCCCACTTATCTATGGTCGATTTCACTTCACCAGAGATGATTTAGGCCCAAGGAAGGTCATTAGTTAGGTTTGTAAGTTGTTTGGTGCTCTTTTCCCAACCTTCGTTTTTATTCCACTGGGTTTTGCGAAGATGGGTTTTTACCGAGGCCAAACGGCTTGCAATATTATTGGCCCAATTAATGACTCTCTGTAAGCCCATGAAGACCAGCTACACGAGGCCTCACTTCTATTTCTCTTAGTCTTTTAATTATTTTGTAAACGGGCCTAAATTGTTAAGGACCCGTCTTGTTATTTCCTTTTCGGTTTATTTCTTTTTCTTTGGGGGCGTGAGCTCTCTTTAAAAACCCTAAGGCTTTGTCCTTCTCGGTCACGCAGACAATAAGAATTTCCCTTGGTTATTTTCGAGTTTTTGTTCTTCACAAAAACGTTTTCTCTCTTTAGATCGTGAGTGAGTCCGATCCTTAGGGAAACCCCTTGAAGTATCAAGAGACCGTCGCCTCTCTTGTGGTTCTCATCGCCCCACCAGCAACCTCCACCTTATCCCGTTGACAGAAGAGAGAGACCTTAGTCCAGCTTCTTCAACACTTGAGCACGTATCATTTTGGTATCAGAGCTTCAAAAGCTCCTGAATCTAAGGTGTAAACGTTCCCTTATCATCTTTTAGTTTTCTGTATTTTTTTGTTCTTGTTAGGTTGCTAGATTAAAAAAAAAAAAAAAAAGAAACTTAGCATATCTTTAGTTAGTCGAATTTTAATTTTTTCCTTTTAGAATTTTAGTCAAAAAAAAAAAAAAGGAAAAGTACCATATATTAGGATTTTCGATTTTTGCTATTTCCTTTTTTTTGTTAAGTTAATTAAAAAAAAAAAGAAAAGAGAGTATTTTTAGTTTAGAATTTTTCCTTTTAGATTTAAGAAATTTTTTTTTAGAGCTCCATTGATACACTTTGTGAAATTTTTTTTTTGCAAGGAGAATATTGACCAAGGAAAAGTGCAGCAAGCCACTGTGTCGAAGACACAGTCGTCAACACAGAATCTGCAGGAAATTTAGTACGTGACAGTGTCGTCGACACACTCGTCAACACAGAATCTGCAGGAACTTTACACAGAGAAACTCAAGAGGAAGCAGCCATGGGTTACTCTATCTCAGAAAAAGAGGATCCGTATGAGTACAGCCCCAACGAAAACAATTATGAGACACCAATCCATACTTGGTACAAGGAAGAGGCTGGTTATGGAGAGCCATGGAGTGAAGACGCCTATTCAAGCTCTGATTTTGAAGAAAATCATGATGGAGATAAGCCTGAACCGGAGCCACCAGATGGTAGCCGAGGCAACAACATCGATCACTCGACTTGGTCAAGCGAAGGAGAGACCAACCGAGGAGAGTTTGAAGAAGATGGTCGCGAAGAAGATTCATGGCAGGGAGATGCTGAGTCTCAAAACAGTATAGACGAAGGGGACTACAGCCATGAACCAGAACATGGTTATGACACGGAGTATGAAGATGAGAATCCAGAATCAAACCAAGAGCACATCAAAGACCATACTCAAGATGATCCGTATGGCGAACCGACGGAAGAAGGAGGTTGTGAAACTCATCACCTCTATTTTTCAGGTCATGAACAAGGACCCGGAGGTTATCTACTGTGGGAACAGGAAATGGAGAATTGGTGTCGATTCCACAACATCCCAAAGGAGAGGAGACTATCATGCGCGATTGTCTCCCTTGTTGGAGAAGCTTCTACATGGTGGGAACGAGAAGAAATTATGGGCTACTATTATAATCCGATCAAAACTTGGGGTGATCTCAAGCAGCGTATGTACAAGGAGTTTGTACCAAAATCATACAATCCTAGCTACACTCCCAAGAGACATCTGTTCCAAGCAACTTCAAAAAGTTGGATGACAACACCAAAACCGCAGCCTATTCTTGACCGCAAGAACGATTGCTGTCCCGAGCCAAAGAAGGTGCTTCAAGGCATTCTAGAGAAGAATACAAGGGCAAAAAAACCAGTGGCAGCTACAGAAATTAATTCACATCCCAGCCCACCGGTCATAGCTCACCCGAGAAGCACAAAACAGTCGCTTAAGCCGCAACGTCCAACAAAGCAATGTAAGTCTTCTAAACTCTCTAAAGTAGATACTACGATCTGTTATAGATGTCATCAAAGAGGACATTTTGCTATGACGCACCCATCTAGAAATTCCAAAAATATTTCATCAATTGAATTGGAAAAGGAGACTAGCGAAGTAGAAAAACATAAGTTGAATTTTGAAAATTCCAGTTCGTGTATATTACGCTTGTCTTTGCCAAAGGTTGTTAGTGCAGGTATAGGACATGGAGTGGAGCACACTATGAACGAGGCAGCCACTGAAAATAATGGAAGTGGCACCAGCAACGTGCTGCTACAAGAAGAGCCGCCCGATCGAGCCATAAATCACAATACCGCGACAAAGGAACTAGAACTCATCGACAGTTCTGATCAGGTAAGTCATCCCTCACTTTTATATACTTCTGATGACTCAATGAATGTGTTCATGGACGTGATAAGTCCCATAGAATCTGATGATAAAATAATTTCGGTGGAAAAATCTATAAACCAGCTTTTGTATCTTGAGTCACACTTAGAAGAAAAACTAGATGAATTGACTCAAACTGAATTTTGCTCTGTTGCTTATGATAATTCCATGACCGCCATAACTCACTTGTTTCTTGCCAAAAATTTAGAGAATATTTCAGGTACCAAGGAGAAGCAACAAGGACCAAAACCGAAAAGGAACAATGGCGACATCGAAAGTGAAAAAGGAGATTTCACTAAAACGACTACCTTACTGCCCAAGGAAGTCAGCAACACACCATGGAGAGGGGCCATCTCTTCTTTGCTGATCAAAGAAGAACCACCTGATGTTCAACATCGATTATATCTGAGCCCCACACCAATCGTTACCCGAGGTCTAGAAGTTTCGAGGACAAAACCTTTCCAAGGGGGAGGATGTGATGAGGACATCGAACCAGCTAGCCCACCAGAGGTGAGCTCAAAGCTCGGACAAGACCAAGCCGGGCCGATTATGGAGACTATGATGAACGGTCGGTTTGATGCATTACAAAGCCGACATTGGAAACCCGGAGGATTTTTGGATACTACCAATTCAAAAGAGAATTGTACTGAGCGTACGACAATCTTAGATCTTGTTTATTGGTGACAGCGGTTTTCTTATGGATTTGGGACAGTAACTCCCAAAGTTACTTCACCGCGTGGAAAGCGAGCAAACGACTTGAAGGATCAATCAACCCTAGAGGAAATCATTAGGAGGAAGAGTCTGGAAAATAGCTTCAACATGTTCAAAGAGAAGCTGAAGCATCTGGAAAACGAAGGACTGATCAGGGTTGATCAGTTTGAAGTTGATGATGTTTTGGGGTCAAAACCTCATGAAGAGGGAGGGAGTGATGAGGACATCGAGTCAACGACCCAAGTCATACAAGCACCACTAGTACCAAGTGGACCAGTGACTAGAACCAGGAGCAGGGACATGGAAAAGAAGTTCAACATGTTCATGGACCAGCTCAGACAAGAAGGTTTCTTCAAGACGGACACTGGTCCACTAAGCCCATTTGCGAGCAGTTATTGGGCCGATTCTTTGAAGCAGGATCCACTCATGATCCCGGACGATCCAGAAGGCGATCCACATATGGATTTGAAGCTCTTTGAGTCTAGTTTCCAGAACACTAAAGATCAGCCCAAGAATCCTTACCATTCGGACCAGAACATCCAAACACTGAAGACATATCGGCTGGATCCTTTGCTGGCCGATAACACTAAGTGGCCACTCATCAAGCCCAGGCTCGTGGCCCACTTATCTATGGTCGATTTCACTTCACCAGAGATGATTTAGGCCCAAGGAAGGTCATTAGTTAGGTTTGTAAGTCGTTTGGTGCTCTTTTCCCAACCTTCGTTTTTATTCCACTGGGTTTTGCGAAGATGGGTTTATACCGAGGCCAAACGGCTTGCAATATTATTGGCCCAATTAATGACTCTCTGTAAGCCCATGAAGACCAGCTACACGAGGCCTCACTTCTATTTCTCTTAGTCTTTTAATTATTTTGTAAACGGGCCTATATTGTTAAGGACCCGTCTTGTTATTTCCTTTTCGGTTTATTTCTTTTTCTTTGGGGGCGTGAGCTCTCTTTAAAAACCCTAAGGCTTTGTCCTTCTCAGTCACGCAGACAATAAGAATTTTCCTTGGTTATTTTCGAGTTTTTGTTCTTCACAAAAACGTTTTCTCTCTTTAGATCGTTAGTGAGTCCGATCCTTAGGGAAACCCCTTGAAGTATCAAGAGACCGTCGCCTCTCTTGTGGTTCTCATCGTCCCACCAGCAACATCCATCTTATCCCGTTGACAGAAGAGAGAGACCTTAGTCCAGCTTCTTCAACACTTGAGCACGTATCAATATTGCTGAGGTTCATGCCAAGCTTGATTTTCTGATCGGGAAGTCTAAGAAGACTGTACACTTTGCTGATGGAGTCGATAATATTGGTGGAGACGAAGTGGATGATGTTAACTACGTTGGTGGTTCTGGATTTCAGGGTCAACAATTTGGGTACAACAACAACCGAAACTTCAACAACAACACTCGCAATTACGGGAACTCTTCGTACTAGCCCATCTCTCCAAAGTCCACAGAGAATAAGTTGGAATTCATGATGGAACAGATTCTTCGGGGACAAGAGAAGTTGCAAGGTGATTTCAATGGGAAGTTTGACTCTCTGTACATTGATCTGAATGGGAAAATTGAAGCTATCAATCAGACCCAGAGGAAGCTGGAAACTCAGGTCGCTCAGACAGCAGCAGCTGTAAAAAGGCAGGAAGGTTTTCTTCAAGGAAAAACTGAGAATCCAAGAGCACACGTCAATGCAATCACCATAGGAAGTGCTAAACAAGCCACCGCAGTGGTAGAAAAGGGTTTTAATGCAGGGATTTTCGACGATGCTGTTGAAGATGACGACTGGGATTCTGAAATCGCCCAGGTATCGATCGATACTAGCCAGTGTCGATCGATACCGATCCAAACGCATGCATGAGTGGATCCAAAATCCCGGGTGTCGATCGATATCCCTCCAGTATCGATCGATGCTGAGACGCAGGTCGAGAAGAAGGCTAGAATTGTCAAGGAGAGGGTGTACAAACCCATAATACCTTATCCTATGCCTCGTATTATGACAAAGAAGGAATGAGAGGACGCCAGATGCAAAGCTATGTTGGATAAATTGGTTGTGGAGTTTTCTATGGTTGATGATTTATCTGACGATGAGAATCCGAACAACACCAAGGCATCGATCGATACCCTACCTGTATCGATCGATACCCTCCCAGATACTGCAAAAGAGACGCGTGTGAGTGTTGACAGATGATATATCATGATTTTTACCCTATCTAGACCATGATATAAGTCTTTTTTATAGAGTCTTTCTAGTGTTTTGTAGTCTTTTAGAGTCTTTTACAGGTTCTAGCACGTTTGGAGCCTAATTGGAGTTATTGGAGCTTTCTGGAGTAGTTTGGAGCAAGAGCTGAAGTCGTGTTGCTGAGTACCTGATTTCACGGCAAGCATCGATCGATACCCACTGGTATCGATCGATACTCATCGCAGCAAGACACGACCCGCGAGTTTTCAAGCCTTGAAGAATTGCAAAAGTGCCCAGAAGTCTTTAATAATTACAAGAAGACCCCAAGTCGTGATTTAGGTTATAAATAGGATTTTACAGCCACCTGTTTAGAAAAAGCTTTTTATTGTATGATTTAATTTACTCTGGTTTTAGAGAGACAAGTCTGAATATCCCTTCGTCCGAGATCAGATCTCAAAACCTTTCTGATTATTTTATTGATGATTTATTCAAACATGTTGATTGTTTCATTCTCCATGTCTGAGTAAATCCACTTTAGGTTTAGGGTTTTCTCATAAAGGATTTCTTTGAATGCTAGGTTAATTATCTGTTTAGGATTCACTATCTGAATTAGTTCTTCATCTTAGGTTGTGTTCAAAGCTAATTCTAGGTTGACGAATCTGGAACTTAGATCTTAGGATAATTGATTAGGCACGACAGTGCGATTAATTACCTGATAGAACCTAGGTGAGCAAAATTGATTATTCGCAAAGAGATTTGGTTTAATTGATTTGTGAACATATCAAACTTGTTATTAAAACTGATTTAGACTTTAGGATTCGCAAAGAGATTTGGAATTCCTAGGATTTAGATTTAGATGATTCTCGCAACGACAGTTGGTCAATTATACTTTAGTGATTTGAGTTCAAGAACTGCGCTAAATCTGAATCCTGCTAGTTAGTTTATCTGCATTCATTGATTTCCTGAGAAAAACCCTGAGCCTATATTTCATCCATTGATTTACAACTCTTTTAAATTCTGCACTGCTTTCAATTCCACCTATTTGCTTAGCTTGATTTGACACTATATAATCTATTGAGTGATTTCCGTGAGTCTTTGTATCCTGAACTACATGCAAATGACTCGAAACCTATATGAAACGGATGCTAGAATGATGCAAAATATGATGATATCAAATCCCTGATTTTCAGGTTGTGGATATGCACGCAAGGTCTAGCAACCCTTTGATTTTTGTGAGACCGTTCATGGCTACGACTGGTGTAGTTATAGACATGCCCAGTAAGAGCATCTCGTTTTCGTACATTGACGAACATGTCTCCTACAAAGCCATCCCTAGAGGAACTCCCGCACATATCCCTTGCATCACCGTTGTTACTGGAGAAACATTGGTAGTTGATCTTCTGGAAGAGCCTCATGCTGAACCAACTATCATGGAAGTTCTGGATCGTCCTCTTATCATCACCAAGAAAGTCATCAAAAAGACTAAGGCAAAGAAGGAGGTGAAGAACAAAAGAGTCGAGAGTGCTACACAAGTCACTTTAATCCCTCAGAAATGTGATGGAGATTCGATCGAGTATAAGGTGAAATGCAAAGGGACCTCGAAACCATTCTCTAAGGCTAGAATTCTTCTTACTCCGGAGCTGAAGGAGAAAGGACAAGAGGTTGTGGAGAACATGTTGCGCAGAACTCTGAACTTGGAGATGTCAAGTTGTGGAGCCTGTTTTCCTGCAAGCTCTCATTCCCATCCTGACTGACCTTCCTTAAAGTCAAGCTCGTGACGTTAAACAAGCGCTGAGTGGGAGGCAACCCACTGGTGAGTTTGTTTTTGAGTGTTAGGAAAATTTTCAACGATCCCATTATTCTACTTGGTGAAGAATGATCACACAAAGGATTGGAAGCGATGCTAGGATTTTCCTATGATGCCATTATTCGCCTACGCCTTTGATACGTTGAGAGGGAAGAACCGGGGATTCGGTGGCCAACACCATCAATACTCGCATCTCATACCTTGATGTATATATGCAAAGCTAAAATAAAAACAAAAGAAAGAACATAATAAGAAATAAGTATGGGGAGAGAAATAATACCAAAAAGTGTGAAAAAGGGTGGTTCCTTGTCATGATATTGTATGAGAAATAATCTAGAAGGTTCTTGGTATTAATAACAGCGATGAAACTGGCGAGGATGGCTTGATTGAACAATGCTGTGAAATAATGTGTGTAGTCTGGGAAGCTGCGAATGTCTACGGAGAAGTACATGGTGGTTAGATCAAAAACTGGTTAGGTGACATTTGGGTGCTTGGGAAAAGGGTCATTGCAACGTTTCAAGAACATGTGAGTCTCTATGTTTTCAAACCTCTTTCTCTGGTTTAGTCTTCTATTTGCTTGAGGGCAAGCAAAGGCTAAGTCTGGGGGAGTTGATATATCATGGTTTTTACCCTGTTTAAGCCATGATATAAGTCTGTTTTATAGAGTCTTTCTACTATTTTGTAGTGTTTTAGAGTCTTTTACAGGTTTTAGCACGTTTGGAGCATAATTGGAGATATTAGAGCTTTCTGGAGCATTTTGGAGCAAAGCAGACGTTCGTGTAGCTGAGTACCCGATTTGAAGCATCAGTGTCGATCGATACTGCCTGGTATCGGTCGATACTCATCGAAGCAGACACGACCCGCGACTTTAATGAAGAGTTAAAATATTGCAAAATGGCCCAGAAGACTTTATTATTTACAAAAAGCCCCAAAACGTGATTTAGGTTATTTAATAGGATTTTACAGGCACTATCATGGCTATGCTTTATTTTACTTTGGTTTTGTGAGAGAGCTTTTTGAAAGGAGACAAGTCTGAAACTCTGTTCGTCCGAGAGAAGATTTTGAACCCTTTTGTTACTCTCTGTTTTATTTGATGATTTATTCAAACATGTTTATTGTTTTAATTTCCATGTCTGAGTAGATCTCTTGTTAGGTTCAGGGTTCTCAATAGTGTTTTCTCTGAATGCTAAGTTGATTATTTATTAGGATTCACCATCTGAATTAGTTCTTCACCATAGGTTGTTTGCAAAGCTAATTCTAGATTGATCACCTAGAACTTAGATCTTAGAATAATTGATTAGAAGCGAGAGTGCGATTAATTACCTGATAGAACCTAAGGTGAGCAAAATAACTATTCGCAAAGAGATTTGGTTTAGTTGTTTTGTGAACAAATCAAACCTGATTTAAAAAGCTGATTTAGACTTTAGGATTCGCAAAGAGATTTGGAATTCCTAGGATTTAGATTTAGATAGTTTTCGCAACGAGAGTTGGTCAACTATATCTTAATGATTTGAGTTCAAGAACCGCGCTAAATCTGAATCCTACTAGTTAGTTTATCTGCATTCATTGATTCCATGAGAAATACCCTGAACCTATCATTCTCCAATTGAATTTACAACCGTTTTAATTCACGTCCTATTTTCAATACCATTGATTGCTTAGCTTTATTTTCACCTATATAATCTATTTTGTGTCTCTGTGAGTCCTTGTGTTCGACCCCTACTTTACTGCTACTACTGCTTAGTACTTTTAGGGTATTAATTTGAGCATATCATGCTCCATAAACATATGCTAACTCTATTGATGGAGGAATATGTTACATTGGAAAAACCTACTGTAAAGACACAACAAACTATTCCGTTCACGAGAAATTCGCTTCCACAAAATGTTGGATGAGTAATTATGGTTCATAAATCGAGCAACATACCTTGATTTCTTTACACTAATCTCAATTTTGTTGAAAGATTAATCTCATGGGGGAGTTTCTTTAGTGAAACTTCACCGACACGCTCATGTTCATAATTCCATTGAAACAAGATATAAACTCACGAAGTATCAAATATATAATCATCCCCTTATTGGTCACTTTTTTCTTTAATATCACCAACATATTCACATATGAAAAATTATGTTGGTTATATTATAGAAAAAGGTGACCAAAAGAAAATGATGATTATATATTCGATACTTATTAAGTTTATAACTAGTTTTAATGGAATTATGACCCTGAGCTTGTTGGAGAAGATGCTATAGAGAAAGTCCTTGAGGAGATTAATCCTTCGTCTAAATTTGTTATCACTGTAATGAAATCAAACTATGTGTCTCGATTTACGAACCATAATCACTTACCCTACAATTTGTGGCAGCCAATTACTCGTGAACAAAAGGGTTTGTGGTGTATTTACATTTAATTTTTGCAATGAGGCATATTTCTTCGTTAACAGAGTTGAGATATGATTATGGAGCATCTAGAGGAAATGGGAAGCAGAAGATGTGTCTATGTAGGTCAGTGAAATGTGGTGGCTCATTTAGATGATGATGTTATCTTTCCAAGTAATTTAAATAATTTTCTTTGTTTTAACTCTAATCTTGTGTTCTTTTTTTATTAGTTATTGGGTCTTTACTCTATCAAAATATCAATTAAATGACAAAAGGAACACAATATTAAAAATAAAACATAAGAAACTCTTAATTTTTTTCGAAAATATATAATTCTCATCCGTAGGAGCCAGTGCATTTCTATGGCCTACATAGACATGTCTTCTTTTTCCCATCTCCTCTAGATGCTCCATAAACATATCATAACTCTATTAATGGAGGAATATGGTTCATTGAAAAAATATAATGTAAAGACACAACAAACCCTTTTGTTCACGAGAAATTCGCTTCTACAAAATGTTGGATGAGTAACTTTGGTTCATAAATCGAGCCACATACCCTGATTTCTTCACACGAATCACAAATTTTGATGAAAGATTAATCTCATGGGGGAGTTTCTCTAGTAAAACTTTACCGACAAACTCATGTTCATAATTCAATTGAAACAAGATATAAACTCGCGAAGTATCGAATATATAATCATCATCTTATAGTTCACTTTTCTCTTTAATATAAGCAACATATTCATATATGAAAAATTATGTTGGTTATATTATAGAGAAAGGTGACCAAAATAAGAGGTTGATTATATATATATATTTGATACTTTGTGAGTTTATAACTCGTTTCAATGGAATTATGAACTTGAGCTTGTTGGTGGAGATGTTCTAGAGAAAGTCCCCGAGGAGATTAATCATTCAGCTAAATTTTAATAATTGCGAAGAAATCAGGTAATGTGGCTCAAATTATGAACCCTAATCGCTCACACAACGTTTTGTGGCAGCCAATTAATTGTGAACATTAGGGTTTATGGTGTATTTACATTGAATTTTTGCAATGAAGCATATTCCTCCGTTAACAGAGTTGAGATATGATTATGGAGACTCTAGAGGAAATGTTAAGAAGAAGATGTGTCTATGTATGTCAGAGAAAGGCGGTGGCTCATTTGGATGATGATCTTGTCTTTTCAAGTAATTTTAAGAGTTTCTCTAGTGAAACTTCACCGACAAGATCATGTTGATAATTTCATTGAAACAAGATATAAACTCGCGAAGTATCTAATATATAATCATCATTTTATAGTTTTTTTTTCTCTTTATAATATAAGCAGCATATTCACATTTGAAAATTATGAGTTTTATATTAAAGAGAAAAGTGACCAAAAAAAGAGGATGATTATATATTCGATACTTCGTGAGTTTATAACTCGTTTCAATGGAATTATGAACGTTATCTTGTTGGTGAAGATGCTCTACAGAAAGTCCCCGAGGAGATTAATCCTTAAGCTTAATTTTTATCACTACGAAGAAATCAATTTATGAACCCTAATCCCTCACACAACATTTTGTGGCAGCCAATTACTCGTGAACATAAGTGTGTATGGTGTATTTACATTGATTTTTTTCAATGAGGCATATTCCTCCGTTAATAGAGTTGAGATATGATTATGGAGACTCTAGAGGAAATGGGAAGAAGACGATGTGTCTATGTATGTCAGAGAAAGGCGGTGGCTCATTTGGATGATGATCTAGTCTTTTCAAGTAATTTTAATAATTTCCTTTGTTTTATCTCTAATCTTGTGTTCCTTTTTCTTATCAATTAATACATTTCTGTGTCGATGAGTTGACGACAGGTTAATCCCAGTTTATGTTAAAGACCGCATAGTCGTTGTTACGGGAAATCGACGCATCCAGTCATCCTCAAATTAATGTTTTCATATAAAATGAAAAGTGACGCAGATAGGATATTAGGATTCATACTCTACGATTACGATCGGAGAGGTATTTTACAAGGTAAGGCTGTTTGGATTGCAGAATCTTTTTATTAAATTCCAGTTCTGGTAATTTATAACTTACTAGGTGAGTCCCCGCGCTAACGCGCGAGTATTTTTATGTAAAAGATTTTTGGTATTTTTTTTAAAAAATATTCTTCGTAACAAATGCATATCTAGAGAGACATCATGCTAGCTGATATTTCGATTACTACTACGAAGTTGCAACCCATTATATATATCCATTAAAACAAATACATACGCTCCTACTATAAATCATGCAATATATGCTTATCCAAAAACATTTAAACCACAATATGAGCACATGTGTTGCAATAAAACACAAGAGGTTGCAACGAGAGCGTACCATGAATAGTTTGAGTAGCCATGAAACGAGCCGCCAGCATCTGAATCTTTACCATTCCCAGAACTGATAGACCATCATCAACGCCTGGCTCACCAATACCACCCATATGGCTCAACTACAACAAATCATGGCTCAACCCACCATGGGTTAGAGCACTTGCCAACATCGGATACATGTAACCTCCTCCGACTGCTGCTGCTAAAGCTGGATTCCCCAACATTCTGGTTACATAAACCGTATGGTATTGGTTCCCTAGCATGAACGGCGATGCAACCATTCCACCACCGGTAAATACATGTTGCCCTTGCGCTTGATGTTGTTGGGGCTGATCCTGATTAACCACCGAACCTAAACCCATCTTCACCGGACCCGCTTGGTAATGCCCATTTCCCGAGGATGCATGCCCCCATTGAAGCAAGCTGGCATGTCGTCGTTCGATTAAGAATCCTCTTCTTCGGCTCCTTAAGCACCTCTCTTGCTCCTTTCCTCGTCTGAAATATTTAATCTTGCCCTTTGTAATTCAGGAGATTGAATCCGGGATCATTACTATTCCAAAATGAATCATCGTTGGAAGAGCCTTGTTTATATGTTATATATATTTTCTAATTTGTGTTTAGTAAAATATGATTAAAAAAAATTAGTTTAACGAATACAACCTAATTCGAGATAGATGCCATTTGATGAATTTGTTTTATTACTGTATAATTAATTTGTGTTCTCCAATTTTCTTTATTATTAAACTAAAATAAATATAAAATAAAACAATAAGTTTATAATATTGTGATGAGCCCATGTGTGTTTACAAATAAAACAGTTTGACTTTCATCTTCTTGTAATCTATTTGCCTTCTTTTCTAGGGTTTGCATCCGTCTCCCCCAAAATTCAAAAGCATTCACTATGTATTACCACTATGTATTACCACCATGTTCTAGTGCGGCCATTGATTCATATAATTCTTTATCACCATCAAAGAGTCTTATGGCATAACAACTTTTTTGAAAATTGTATGTGTGACACTTCTAACGGTTCGAATAACTTCATAGCTCATATAATTTCTTTTGTGATTTATCATCATTTGTAGATAATTTAGCTCACATGCTGATGAATGAATGTTAAATGTCTTATCGATGCTCTTTCCTCTTAGTCGTGTTTTTTATCATAAAAAAATATTTTATATGTTAGACTGTTTGCATGCCAAAATGTAGCCAAATTTCCTTCTTGTGCAACCATAAGATAAAATCTATAAATAACATAATTAAAATAATCGGCACTTATTTAAGAGAACAATTTAACATAACTTAATTTAGATAGAATTTGTTATATGAATAGAATATCAACCATTGAGTGGCTATTTATATTTGTTTTCTTTATATATATTAAATTTTTAAGTTAATTTTGTCTTCTTGTTTTTCGTAGATATATGAATAGCATGAATTTAGACTTGTTTTAGTTATTTGTTTTTACTTTAAAATACAATGAATTTGGCAAGGATTGTGTTAAAGACATAATTATTGTAAATAAGTTCTTTAACAAAAAAATATTGTTAGTAAGTTGAAAATATTTTTATATATTTGTAAATTAAATAGAAGTTGGAATGTTTTTAAAGTTATTATGGTTTTTAATCTTGAATTTATTGAGAAATAAAAAAAAAAAAAAATTTGACTAATGAGGGGGGGGGGGACAAGTGTCAAAGCTGGAGAGCACCCATTCTCTCTTTATAAGGTACATAAGTACACTTTATAGTTGTTATGATGATTTAAGGTAGAATTCCGTAGACTAAAGTAAAATAGGCGTTTAAATTGAATTGCTGACATGATCTCTTTGCCTTTAATTATGTATAAGAAAAAAATGCGGAAACATAAATTGCGAAGAAAATACGAAAGAACTTTGTAGAAAAACCGATTAAGGAAAACGATAATTAAGTGAAGCCGAGATGATATCTTTCCTTAATTCAAAATATCTCCCGCAGTGTAGCAGTTTTATGAGATAATGAATCCCATGATACATCCACATGGAGACTACGATCGCATCACTCGATCTTAGAATATGCGAACTTATGATCTACGGTATTAATTCGTAAAAATGAAGTCATAATAAAATTGGTTTCTTATGTACTTAACCAATGATTCCGTATGATATCCAGTTTGCATCACTGTATCCTTCCAAAATTACAGGTTCTTTCCCACAGTGCAACACATAACTTTTAGTGTATCGTACGTAGTTTAATACTCTAGTTATTGTTTTCCAGTGTTTGTGACATGAATTACTTGTGTAGCGACTTAGTACGTTTACCACATGTGCTAGATCGGATCTAGTATAGTTTGTTAAGTATATAAGACTACCAATTACCCGTGCATACAATACTTGTGACACAACTTCACCTGAATTCTTAGTCAAGTGAAGTTGAGAGTCGACTAGAGCTTTTGCACTCCCATTTGAGTAGTTTTTAAACCGTTCAAATATCTTTTCAACATAGTGAGCTTGAGACAGAATGATTATGTCAGAAGTTCTTTTGATTTTACTCCCGAGAATGACATTTGTTAGACCCATGTCTTTTAGGTCAAATTTGCCACTTAGCATTTTTTTAGTTTGTTGGATAATGTCCTTATTGCTACCAATAATTAGCATGTCATCTACGTAAAAGCATAGTAATATATACCTACTAGAAGTAGATTTTATGTAGATGCATTTATCATATTCGTTGATGCTGAAACCATTTGCCATCATTGCGTCGTCAAATTTTTTATGATTTTGTTTCGGAACTTGTTTAAGTCCATATAATGACTTCACAAGTCTACAGACTTTGTGTTCTTACCCCAGGACTACAAATCCTTCGGGTTGTTTTATATATATTTCATCTTCTAATTCACCATTTAGGAACACATTTTTAACATCCATTTGATGGATTTCCAAATTTCATAAGGCTGCAATCCCAATAAGCATTCTGATTGAAGTCATTCTCGTTACTGGAGAATAGATGTCAAAGAAATTCAGACCTTCTTTTTGTCGGAATCCTTGCACCACAAGTATAGCCTTGTACTTATCAATTAAGCCATCAGTCTTCAATTTTTTTTTGAAGATCCATTTATACCCTAGTGCTTTAAACCCTTCAGGTAGATCGGTGATTTCATATGTATGATATTGCGGAATTGAGTCGATCTCACTGTTGACATCTTCCTTCCAAAAAGGTGCGTCAGGTGTAGTCAAAGCTTCAGTAAACGTTCTTGGTTCATTCTCTATGAGAAAGACCATCATGAAACCAGGACCGAAAGATTTTTCTTTATGAGCTATTTTGCTTCGTCTAGGTTCATTTTCTTCGTGTGTTTCGGTTACTGAAACGGCAGAAGTGCTAGCCTCATTTGTAGAGGTGGTAGCGTCTTTCTCTTCCCGAGTGCGTTTTAGATTTTGTTTATTCTTGCACAGAAATATGTGTTCAAAGAAAGACGCGTTCCTTGATTCCATTATTGTATTTACATGGATATCCGATATGTCTGATTTTTGAACAAGAAACCGATAAGCACTACTATTGTGTGCATATCCAATGAAAAATAATCAACGGTTTTTAGTTCCAATTGAGACTTTTTAAGGAGGTGGTACTTTCAGGTATTTGTACGAAGGTACTTTACCTTTTCAGAGTTCATATGGCGTGTTGCCAGTTACTTTGTGCGGTATTTTGTTGAGGATATAGTGTGTGGTGAGAAGCGCTCCCCCCCCACCCCCACAGATTCTGGGATAACCCAGATTCCTGCAACATTGCATACATCATTTCTTTTAGAGTTCGTTTTTTTTGTTTCGCAACTCCGTTAGATTCTGGTTAGTATGGAGCGGTGGTCTAATGTATAATGCATTTTCTTGACAAAACGCATTAAAAGGTCCATCGTATTCACCTTCTCTATCACTTCTAACTATTTTAATAGTTTTTCCGAGTTGATTTTCAATTTTGATCTTATATGCTTTAAATTTTTCCAAGACTTCATTTTTACTACGTAGTAAGTATACGTAACAGTATTTTGTGCAATCATCTATGAAGGTAAGAAAATACTTTTTATCTCCTCTAGTTTGTACTAACTTTAAGTCGCACAAATCAGTATGTATTAGGCCTAGAGGTTCTGTGGTTCGTTCCACACGAGGTGATGGAGTTTTTGTGAGTTTTTCTTGTACACATGTCTCACATTTATTTTTACTCTTAATTTGCATTTCGAGATTAGATTCAAATTAATCAATCTTTGGATAGATTTATGATTCACATGTCATAACCGTTAATGCCAAATATCGAAAGACTCAATCAAGTAAGAATATGCATTCTTATTAAATGAATTGGAAGAGGCTACATTATTTTTTGAGGACTATCATTACACACATTTTGATCAGATCCTCCCTAACAAACCCCTTCCCAATAAAAACCCCATTTTTCCTTAAGATCAGATGGTCATAGTCAATGTTAACTGTGAATCCATGCTTGTTGATCATATTCCTAGATCAAGTTCTTCCTCATGTCTGGCACGTGCTTCACGTTGGTCAGAGTGAGTTCCTTGCTAAAGTCATATTCAATACCATGTTGCCAATGCCTTCAATTTTAGATTGAGACACATTCCCATCAGCAGGTGAGCATCATTATTGCTCTTTTTGTAGGTGAAGAACTGGTCTCTGTCAATGCAGTTGTGAGTGGTTGCACCAGTGTCATACCACTATGTCTTGGGATTCTCCTCAGCCATGTTAACTTATGTGACCACCGCACACAGATCAGCTTCAGTCAGGTTGGCTTGAGCTTTGGAATCTCTCAGCTTGCTGCGACATTCTGCAGACTTGTGCTCCTTTTTGTTGTCGTAGCTGCAGTGCCCAACGAACTTCTTCATGGGAGCTTCCATCTTGAAGGAAGTGGAAGATGAAAGAGCAAACTCATTGTGTCCACCTTTCTTTGGAACAAATTGCCCGTTGGCTTTGCCTTTACCTTTGTTCCTGTACTCGGAAACGTGAGCATTGTGGGAGTGGAATAACTCAGGTTTGGCAGGCAGCGCATATTTTCCATCGCGTTTCAAGGACTCATTTTGCAGCCTGGATATCAGATTTCCCAAGGTCAAAAACTTTTGCTTGTGATCAAGATAGTTTTTGAAGTCTATCAGCCAGGGGGAACCTTGTCGACGAAGCAATTCACTGTGTATGTTTCATAGATCTTCATTCCTTCCTCTGCTATCTCTTGACATATCATTTGAAGTTCATTCACTTGTTCCATGATGGTCCTTGAGTCCACCATCATGTATCAATGAAATTACGCCATAGCGTATCTCCTAAGAGATACATTGAACGATTTGTACTTCTTTTGCAAGGCCTCCCAGAGAGCCTTAGAAGATTTGGTCTCACTGTAAACGTTAAACAACTGGTCCACCAAGCGGATTTGTATGTAGCCTTTTCACAGGAAATCCATGTGGTTCCATGCCTCAACACTTGCTAGAGCACGTTTGTCGGTATTCCCAGGAGGCAACATTGTTTTGTCCTCAGTGAGATACCTGTCAAGGTCTCAATTGGTATGGACTTGAGTGGCAAACCATTCCCAAATTTTTGGGGCGTCAACACACTCATTTCATCATTTGCTCTGTTGGTCGATTTGTCAACGTTTTTAGACATCAGTTTATGTAATTTTTGTAGACCATATTTAGAAATAGCGATTGAATGTATAAGTCGCTAACTGGTGCGTTCTGTGGAGATCGCTATAAAACGTTCTCATAATAGATTTTGAGTTTTGAGTTTTTTTTCTCAAAACTCGAAAGAAACGTTTGCGGATATCGCTAGAAGGCGTTCCAAAAATCACTTTTAAACGTTTAGGGAAGTCGCTATAAAACGACTTATGAACCATAATTGCTCACCCAACAATTTGTGGCAGCGAATTACTCGTGAACATGAGGGTTTATGGTGTATTTACATTGAATTTTTGTATTGAGGCATTTTACTCCGTTGACAGAGTTGAGATATTATTATGGAGCATCTAGAGGAAATGGTAAGAAGAAGATATGTCTATGTAGGTCATAGAGAGGCGGTGGCTCATTTGGATGATGATCTTGTCTTTCCAAGTAATTTTAAGAATTTTTTTTGTTTTATCTTTAATCTTGTGTTCCTTTTTTTTATCAATTAATGCATATTTTGGTATTCCCAGGAGGCAACATTGTTTTGTCCTCAGTGAGATACCTGTCAAGGTTAAGCGTGCACTGGAAGAAGTGCATTCTTTGCTGCCACCATTTGAAGTTGGAACCATCAAACTTTTCTGGTGTGAGTAGTGCACTTACAACGCTTGGCACCGAAGGTACAATCGTTGGCAGGGACTTGAGTGGCAAACCATTCCCAAATTTTTGGGGCGTCAACACACTCATTTCATCATTTGCTCTGTTGGTCGATTTGTCAACTTTTTTAGACATCAGTTTCTGTAATTTTTGTAGACCATATTTAGAAATAGCGATTGAATGTATAAGTCGCTAACTGGTGCGTTCTGTGGAGATCGCTATAAAACGTTCTCATAATAGATTTTGAGTTTTGAGTTTTTTTTCTCAAAACTCGAAAGAAACGTTTGCGGATATCGCTAGAAGGCGTTCCGAAAATCACTTTTAAACGTTTAGGGAAGTCGCTATAAAACGTTCCTGTATATTGTTTGAGATTGTTTCGATCTGTTTGAAAACATTTCGCGAAACTCGCCAATGGCCTTTGCTTAAATCGTTTGAGATCGTTTTGATCTGTTTGAAAAACGTTTTGCGAAACTCGCCAATTGCCTTCGTGGAAATCGTTTCTCAAAATATTAATATTGTTTTTCCTTGAGACTTGGAAACGATCAGCGTAGTCGCTAAAAAGCGTTCGCGGAAGACGTTTCCGATAGATTTTAACACTTTTTAAAAAAAAAATCGTAAAAAACAAAATTTCCCAATTTTTTTATCTGATTCAAGCTATAGGCATGAAGCGGATATTTTAAATTAAGAGTGTAGAAGCAAAAATGCATAAACAGAAATTGCGAAGAAAATACAAATGAACTTTGTAGAAAAACGCTTTTAAAAACCGATTAAGGAAAACGATGATTCAGTGGAGGCGAATTCAAAATATCTCCCGCAGTGTGGCGGTTTTATGAGAATTAATCCCATGATACATTCACTTGGATACTATGATCGCATCACTCGCTCGTAGAATCTGCAAACTTATGATCTACGGTATACTCTCGGACTTACGCTTTTTTTAGAAGAAAAAGACGAGAGAGATTGAAGGTTTATGTGAAGTTTTGCTTTTTCGTAAGCTTTAATGAATGAGGAGGTCGATGACTGTTTATATAGCTAAGTGACGACCGGAAAGGGAGGTGAACGTGCGCACGTGAACGAGCGTTGCTCGGTCTGCGCATTGGGCGAGATATGGCTAGATTATCGGGAGTGATCTTTGACTCAGCAAGTCACGTATCACTTCAAGATTAAACGAAGATCTTTTCGTTTGGGCAAAATATGTGTGGTTTTGTTTAAGTAATTGGCCCAATATCGTTAACCAAAATTAGGTAAAAAAAAAACATCTTTTAGTGGGCCTGGGCCAACAAGACCCAAGACCTGAGTTCGAGCCCAGCTCGCGTGTGGTTTCTCTTTTTTTCTCTTTCACACACCATTTGAGAAAAGACACTACTATGTCTATTTTTTTACTCCTCCAAAGTTACTTAAACTTTCAATGTGTGACTTTTGACATGTCCTCACTTGTGTTACACATTTGACAAATTGATTTATATAAAGCCCAATGGCTTATTAAAATTTGGTCCAACAACTTTAGCCGTTAGTTTGCTAACAAACACAATCCCAATCCTCAAAGTTTTCACTTTGGTCCTCAAGTATCGATATAAAACTGTGTACCTCTGAGGCTCTTATGATTAGCTTACCACTAATAAAAAAACAGCGTATAGCCACGGAAACAAGGGTTACAAATTTTTTTAAAGGAAAGTAGGTACTTTGACATTCTGCCTTTTTCTATCGTTTTTTCAGGCAAAATAATAGATGAGATAGAATATGAATGTGTCTCTTTAGAGTTGGCTGCTTGGTACTTTGGCACAACAAAATTGATTGGAAAAAAGTTAATAATCATCTTGAAGAAGTAATCATCTATCCAAAGAAGACGTCTGTTCCTTAATATGCTGAGGGAACTCACATGTTTCCTTTTCATCTCACATGTTTTCTCTTTCATCTCAAACTTCTACTTTTCGGTTGTTTCAAACTCTCTCTTGTAATGAATTTGGAAATTGAATCAGAAACCAAACATGATGCAAGACTCGGATTCCACCAAGTGCTTACTCAAAATAATCAAGTCTTAAAGCCGAGATGATGGTTGTTAAAAGGTGGATTTGTAACCGGTTGTTGTCTGATTCCACAAACAATGAGAACAAGAGGCTCAATCCCAAGGGCTATTCCTCGAGAGGGATATAAGTCTCAACACGAAAATTAAATAATCTGATTCCATAAACTATTTAAGACTCGCAAGAACATAATTTGATTCAAAGACAAAGTGTTTGAAGCAAAAACAATATTGAATTTCTATTGATTAAAAGCGTGTCTACAAAAGATGAATGAAGAGAGCTTACATAAGGCTCGTATATAACAGAGACCTAACGTCATAAAAGCTAAAAAAAAAAGAAACAAATAAATCAAAGGAGAAATGTGATATTTTCGCAATTGATGAGTTCTAGCCGTTGGGCATTAAACGCGAAGCTTCTCTTGTGACGGCTGAAGACGTCGTGATGATCCTTAGGTCTTCTGGCTTGAATGGACGTCTAGGATCCTCTAGATAAGATGTAGGGTCGAGATTTGATGCAGTAGATAAGCGCTGATCATTATTTCCTGAGGAAGAAAAGTAAACTTCTCTGAAAAAGGAAAGTTTCTTCAACGCAACGTTTTGGCTGGTCTGATGCAATCTTGAGCGTGTTATGGTGTGATCAGGTGGTTCTAGACCCTTAGTGGCTTCAGTGGAATCCAGTAGACGTGAAGGTGAGCAATATATGTGAAGAGATCTCGCAATTTCCTTATTTGTCTTCAAAAGGACTCGCAAGAAGGAATTGAAGGTCTTGGGCGGTTCTAGGTCGATTCAAGTCGGGTCTTCAGCTGGTGGACTCCATATGAAGCTCCAATAGGTGGGTCGGTCGCGGATGGATCAGGCCTTGGACTGAAAACCCCCGAGGATATTAATCCTTCATTTAAATTTGTTATCACTGCGAAGAAATCAGGCGATGTGGCTCAATTTATGAACCATAATTGCTCACCCAACAATTTGTGGCAGCGAATTACTCGTGAACATGAGGGTTTATGGTGTATTTACATTGAATTTTTGCATTGAGGCATTTTACTCCGTTGACAGAGTTGAGATATTATTATGGAGCATCTAGAGGAAATGGTAAGAAGAAGATATGTCTATGTAGGTCATAGAGAGGCGGTGGCTCATTTGGATGATGATCTTGTCTTTCCAAGTAATTTTAAGAATTTTTTTTGTTTTATCTTTAATCTTGTGTTCCTTTTTTTATCAATTAATGCATATTTTTATTAGTTATTTGGCCTTTACACTATAAAAATCTCAATTAATTGAAAAAGGAACACAAGATCAGAAATAAAACAGAAGAAACTTTTAAAAATTACTCGAAAATATAGAATCCTCATCCAAATGAGCCATTACATTTCTCTTGCCTACATAGACCGGTCTTCTTCTTCCAATATCCTCTAGATGCTCCATAAATATATCATAACTCTATTAATGGAGGAATATGTTTTATTGGAAAAATCTAATGTAAACACACAACAAACCCTTCCGTTCACGAGAAATTCGCTTCCCCAAAACGTTGGATGAGTAACTTTGGTTCATAAATCGTGCCACATACCCTGATTTTTTCGCACTAATCACAAAATTTGAGGAAATATTAATCTCATGGGGGAGTTTCTCTAGTGAAACTTTACCGAGAATCTCATGTTCATAATTCCATTGAAATAAGATATAAACTCGCGAAGTATCGAATATATAATCGTCCTTTTCTTGGTCACTTTTCTCTCTAATATCACCAACATATTCTCGTATGAAAAATTATGTTTTTTATATTATAGAAAAAGGTGACCAAAAGAAGAGGATGATTATATATTCGATACTTCTTGAGTTTATAACTCGTTTCAATGGTATTATGAACCTGAGCTTGTTGGTGAAAATGCTCTAGAGAAAGTCCATGAGGAGATTAATCCTTCATTTAAATTTGTTATCACTGCGAAGAAATCAGGCGATGTGGCTCAATTTATGAACCATAATCGCTCACCTAACATTTTATGGCAGAGAAATACTCGTGAACAGAAGGGTTTATGGTGTATTTACATTGAATTTTTGCAATGAGGCATATTCCTCCTTTGACAAAGTTGATATATTATTATGGAGCATGTAGAGGAAATGGGAAGAAGAAGAAGTGTCTATGTAGGTCAGAGAAAGGCGGTGGCTCATTTGGATGATGATCTTGTCTTTTCAAGTAATTTTAAGAATTTCCTTTGTTTTATCTCTAATCATGTGATCTTTTTTTTTTTTAAATTAATGGAGATTTTTATTAGTTATTGGTTCTTTACTCTATCAAAGTCTCAAATAATTGATGAAAAGGAACACAAAATTTTAAATAAAACATAAAAAGTCTTAAAATTACTCGGAAATATAGAATCGTCTACATAGACATGTCTTCTTCTTCCCATCTCATCTAGATGCTCCATAAACATATCATAACTCTATTAATATAGGGATATGTTTCATTGGAAAAATCTAATGTAAACACACAACAAACCCTTCCGTTAACGAGAAATTCGTTTCCACAAAACGTTGGATGAGTAATTATGGTTCATAAATCGAGCCACATACTCTAATTTCTTCACACTAATCACAATTTTTGTTGAAAGATTAATCTCATGGGGGAGTTTCTCTAGTGAAACTTTACCGACAAGTTCAAGTTCATAATTCCATTGAAACAAGTTATAAACTCGCGAAGTATCGAATATATAATCATCCACTTCTTGATCACTTTTCTCTTTAATATCACCAGCATATTCTCGTATGAAAAATTATGTTGGATATATTATAGAAAAAGGTGATCAAAAGAAGAGGATGATTATATATTCGATACTTCTTGAGTTTATAACTCGTTTCAATGGTATTATGAACCTGAGTTTGTTGGTGAAAATGCTCTAGAGAAAGTCCATGAGGAGATTAATCCTTCATTTAAATTTGTTATCACTGCGAAGAAATCAGGCGATGTGGCTCAATTTATGAACCATAATCGCTCACCTAACATTTTATGGCAGAGAAATACTCGTGAACAGAAGGATTTATGGTGTATTTACATTGAATTTTTGCAATGAGGCATATTCCTCCTTTGACAAAGTTGAGATATTATTATGGAGCATGTAGAGGAAATGGGAAGAAGAAGAAGTGTCTATGTAGGTCAGAGAAAGGCGGTGGCTCATTTGGATGATGATCTTGTCTTTTCAAGTAATTTTAAGAATTTCCTTTGTTTTATCTCTAATTATGTGATCTTTTTTTTTTATCAATTAATGGAGATTTTTATTAGTTATTGGTTCTTTACTCTATCAAAGTCTCAAATAATTGATGAAAAGGAACACAAAATTTTATATAAAACATAAAAAGTCTTAAAATTACTCGGAAATATAGAATCGTCTACATAGACATGTCTTCTTCTTCCCATCTCATCTAGATGCTCCATAAACATATCATAACTCTATTAATATAGGGATATGTTTCATTGGAAAAATCTAATGTAAACACATAAAAAACCCTTCCGTTAACGAGAAATTCGTTTCCACAAAACGTTGGATGAGTAATTATGGTTCATAAATCGAGCCACATACTCTAATTTCTTCACACTAATCACAATTTTTGTTGAAAGATTAATCTCATGGGGGAGTTTCTCTAGTGAAACTTTACCGACAAGTTCAAGTTCATAATTCCATTGAAACAAGTTATAAACTCGCGAAGTATCGAATATATAATCATCCACTTCTTGATCACTTTTCTCTTTAATATCACCAGCATATTCTCGTATGAAAAATTATGTTGGATATATTATAGAAAAAGGTGATCAAAAGAAGAGGATGATTATATATTCGATACTTCTTGAGTTTATAACTCGTTTCAATGGTATTATGAACCTGAGTTTGTTGGTGAAAATGCTCTAGAGAAAGTCTATGAGGAGATTAATCCTTCATTTAAATTTGTTATCACTGCGAAGAAATCAGGCGATGTGGCTCAATTTATGAACCATAATCGCTCACCTAACATTTTATGGCAGAGAAATACTCGTGAACAGAAGGGTTTATGGTGTATTTACATTATATTTTTGCAATGAGGCATATTCCTCCTTTGACAGAGTTGATATATTATTATGGACCATGTAGAGGAAATGGGAAGAAGAAGAAGTGTCTATGTAGGTCAGAGAAAGGCGGTGGTTCATTTGGATGATGATCTTGTCTTTTCAAGTAATTTTAAGAATTTCCTTTGTTTTATCTCTAATCATGTGATCTTTTTTTTTTATCAATTAATGGAGATTTTTATTAGTTATTGGTTCTTTACTCTATCAAAGTCTCAAATAATTGATGAAAAGGAACACAAAATTTTAAATAAAACATAAAAAGTCTTAAAATTACTCGGAAATATAGAATCGTCTACATAGACATGTCTTTTTCTTCCCATCTCATCTAGATGCTCCATAAACATATCATAACTCTATTAATATAGGGATATGTTTCATTGGAAAAATCTAATGTAAACACACAACAAACCCTTCCGTTAACGAGAAATTCGTTTCCACAAAACGTTGGATGAGTAATTATGGTTCATAAATCGAGCCACATACTCTAATTTCTTCACACTAATCACAATTTTTGTTGAAAGATTAATCTCATGGGGGAGTTTCTCTAGTGAAACTTTACAGACAAGTTCAAGTTCATAATTCCATTGAAACAAGTTATAAACTCGCGAAGTATCGAATATATAATCATCCTCTTCTTGATCACTTTTCTCTTTAATATCACCAGCATATTCTCGTATGAAAAATTATGTTGGATATATTATAGAAAAAGGTGATCAAAAGTAGAGAATGATTATATATTCGATACTTCTTGAGTTTATAACTCGTTTTAATGGTATTATGAACCTGAGCTTGTTGGTGAAAATGCTCTAGAGAAAGTCCATGAGGAGATTAATCCTTCATTTAAATTTGTTATCACTGCTAAGAAATCAGGCGATGTGGCTCAATTTATGAACCATAATCGCTCACCTAACATTTTATGGCAGAGAAATACTCGTGAACAGAAGGGTTTATGGTGTATTTACATTATATTTTTGCAATGAGGCATATTCCTCCTTTGACAGAGTTGATATATTATTATGGACCATGTAGAGGAAATGGGAAGAAGAAGAAGTGTCTATGTAGGTCAGAGAAAGGCGGTGGTTCATTTGGATGATGATCTTGTCTTTTCAAGTAATTTTAAGAATTTCCTTTGTTTTATCTCTAATCATGTGATCTTTTTTTTTTATCAATTAATGGAGATTTTTATTAGTTATTGGTTCTTTACTCTATCAAAGTCTCAAATAATTGATGAAAAGGAACACAAAATTTTATATAAAACATAAAAAGTCTTAAAATTACTCGGAAATATAGAATCGTCTACATAGACATGTCTTCTTCTTCCCATCTCATCTAGATGCTCCATAAACATATCATAACTCTATTAATATAGGGATATGTTTCATTGGAAAAATCTAATGTAAACACACAACAAACCCTTCCGTTAACGAGAAATTCGTTTCCACAAAACGTTGGATGAGTAATTATGGTTCATAAATCGAGCCACATACTCTAATTTCTTCACACTAATCACAATTTTTGTTGAAAGATTAATCTCATGGAGGAGTTTCTCTAGTGAAACTTTACCGACAAGTTCAAGTTCATAATTCCATTGAAACAAGTTATAAACTCGCGAAGTATCGAATATATAATCATCCTCTTCTTGATCACTTTTCTCTTTAATATCACCAGCATATTCTCATATGAAAAATTATGTTGGATATATTATAGAAAAAAGTTATCAAAAGAAGAAGATTATTATATATTCGATACTTCTTGAGTTTATAACTTGTTTCAATGAAATTATGAACCTGAGTTTGCTGGTAAAGATGCTCTAGAGAAAGTCCAGGAGGGGATTAATCCTCCGTCTAAATTTGTTATCACTGCGAAGAAAATAAGGCGATGTGGCTCAATTTATGAACCATAATCGCTCACCCAACAATTTGTGGCAGCGAATTACTCGTGAACAGAAAGGCTTATGGTGTATTTACATTGAATTTTTGCAATAATGCATATTCCTCCATTGACAGAGTTGAGATATGATTATGCAGCATCTAGAGGAAATGGGAAGAAGAAGATGTGTCTATGTAGGTCAGAGAAAGGCGGTGGCTCATTTGGATGATGAAATTGTCCCTCCAAGTAATTTTAAGAATTTACTTTGTTTTATCTCTAATGTTGTAATCCTTTTTTATCAATTAATTGAGATTTTTATTAGTTATTGGGTCTTTACTCTATCAAAATATCAATTAATTGAAAAACGTAACACAATATTAGAAATAAAACAGAAGAAACTCTTAAAATTACTCAAAAATATAGAATCATCATCCGAATGAGCCACTGTATTTCTCTGGTCTACATAGACATGTCTTCTTCTTTCCATCTCCTCTAGATGCCCCATAAACATTTTCTAAGTCTATTAATGGAGGAATATGTTTCATTGGTAAAATCTAATGTTCACTTTTATAATCATCCTCTTCTGGTTCACTTTTCTCTTTACTATAGGCAGCATATTCACATATGAAAAATTCTTTTGGTTATATTATAGAAAAAGTGACCAAAATAAGAGGATGATTATATATTCGATACTTCGTGAGTTTATAACTCATGTCAATGGAATTATGAACTTGAGCTCGTTGGTGAAGATGCTCTAGAGAAATTCCCTGATAGTTGTATAATTTAGTCAAGTTTAGCATTCATTCAAGTTAGTTTGTACATCCTTATAGCATTCATTTAATGATTTTGATTTATTTTGTATTCATTTTAGAGTTAGAGAGTTTTATATTAGTTCTTGCATGGTTTGGTGCATTGTGATGTGTTTTTAGGTACATTTGGAGGTTATGGAGGCTTAGTGGAGCTTGGAAGAAAGCCATAGATCGAGCGAAGTTTGTGTGGAGCAAAGGAGATGATCAACATAAGAAGAAGAAAGCCGGCTAAACGATATCGTGATGTGGTATCGGGCGGTGGCGCCCCGATATCTACAAGAGGACCAACATCATCTCACCCGAGCATCCATCGGCATGTGGCATCGTCCACCGGTGCCCGATGCGAGTCATCCAGACTTTCTACTAGTATTCCCATCTGTCGGTGGAATCGACCCCCGGCGCCCGATACGTGCTTACCCGTCGTCTTGGCTGAACCCCATCGGCGTGTGGTATCGGCCACCGGTGCCCGATGCAACCTATTTTAGACCCAAACCACCGGGTCAATACCCGGTTTGTTCCGGGTTGACCCGGTTTGTTATGGGTTGACCTGGTTTGTTTCGGGTTGACCCGGTTTCGACCCAAAAATCTATAAATAGTCCAAGATCTAATTTAGTTTGCAAGTTTTTTTCTATCTTTTTCTCTCTTTGTAAATTTGTTCATTCTTTGATTTTGAGATATTTTGTAAGATATATCTTGAGGTTTTTATGCAATTTCTTAGTTTATCTTCTTAATCTTTCTTTTATATTTCACTAATCATGTTTATTAGCTCTATCCTTATGGGTTTTGTTGGTTTCTCCATGATTAGTGAGTAGACCTTTTAGATCCATGGAATGAGGTAGATTAGGGTGATGATGAGAATAGATCCATGATGTTATGGCTTCGTTTAGATAATATCATTTATTATTAAGTTTTATTAATGCTAGATTAGCCTTGATTTGGTTGATTTAGAATTAAGAGAATTTTTCGCCCGGAAGGTGTTCGATGAAATTCCCCAAAGAACGATTTAAGAGATTTAGTTGCTTAGCCTTTGGAAATAGATATCTAAGGAGTTTATTGGTTGATTAGATCTTGAGCTTAATGCTTGTTGATTGATTTATCACAAATAAAAAATTGTTCTTAATTAGGTAATTAACAAAGTGATTAATGCCATGGAAGAGGATTAGTCTTAATTAGTGATCAAAACCAAAGGATTGGCATTATTTGAGTAATTGGCATCATGGACTAGCTCTAGGATAACCCAAAATCAATAACTTCATCCTTGGATTTGTTTTTATTATTGATCTTAATCTCGTTTAGCTTCTTTTCTTAGTTATTCATTATCTTGTCATTAATTTGATTAGGATCATTAGAAAACCTTTGTCTTGTTCTTTTTGCCTCCTTGGGTTGATCCCCAAATACTATAATGGCGTATGTATTTGGGTAGTTGATATCGATCGAAAATCCAACTATCATTCCCCGAGGAGATTTATCCTTCATCTAAACTTTTATCACTACAAAGAAATCAGGTGATGTAGCTCAATTTATGAAACCTAATCGCTCACCTAACGTTTTGTGGCAGACAATTACTCGTGAACAGAAGGGTTTATAGTTTATTTACATTGAATTTTTTCAATGAGACATATTCCTCTGTTGACAGATTTGAGATATTATAATGGAGCATCTATACGAAATGGGAAGAAGAAGATGTGTCTACGTATGTCAGAGAAAGGCGGTTGCTCATTTGGATGATGATCTTGTCTTTCCAAGTAATTTTAAGAATTTCCTTTTTTTTATCTCTAATATTGTGTTTTGTTTTTTTTTATCAATTCATGGAGATTTTTATTAGTTATCATGTCTTTACTCTATAAAAAATCTCAATTAATTGATAAATAGGAACACAAGATTATAAATTAAAAAAAAAGAAGAGAAAATCTTAAAATTACTCGAAAATATAGAATCGTCATCCAAATGAGCCATTGCATTTCTCTGTCCTACCTAGACATGTCTTCTTCTTCCCATCTTCTTTAGATGCTCCATAATCATATCCTAACTCTGTTAATGGAGGAATATGTTTCATTGTAAAAATACAATGTAAACACACACCTCAAACCCTTTCGTTCACCAAAAATTGGTTGCAACAAAACGTTTGATGAGTAACTATGGTTCATAAATCAGGAAACATACCTTGATTTCTTCGCACTAATCACAAATTTTCATGAAATATTAATGTCATGGGGGACTTTCTCTAGTGAAACTTCACCGACAAGCTCATTTTCATAATTCCATTGTAACAAGCTATACACTTGCGAAGTATCGAATATATAATCACCCTCTTCTTGTTCAATATTCTCTTTAATATCACCAACATATTGACATATAAAAAAAATATGTTGGTTATATTATACAAAAAGGTGACCAAAAGAAGAGGATGATTATATATACGATACTTCGTGAGTTTATAACTCGTTTCAATGGAATTATGAACATGAGCTTGTTGGTGAAGATGCTCTAGAGAAAGTCCTCGAGGAGATATATCCTACATCTAAATTTGTTATCACTGCAAAACAATCAGGTGATGTGGCTCAATTTATGAACCACAATTGCTCACACGTTTCGTGTCAGCCAATTACTAGTGAACAAAAGGGTTTATGGTGTATTTACATGGAATTTTTGCAATGAGGCATATTCCTCTGTTGACAGAGTTGAGTTATGATTATGGAGTATCTAGAGGAAATGGGAAGAAAAAGATGTGTCTACGTAGGTCAGAGAAAGGCAGTGGCTCATTTGGATGATGTTCTTATCTTTACAAGAAATTTTAAGAATTCCCTTTGTTTTATCTCTAATCGTGTGTTCCTTTTTTTTTATCAATTAATGGAGATATTTATTAGTTATCGGGTCTTTACTCTATCAAAATCTCAATGAATTGATAAAGAGGAACACACGATTAGAAAAAAAGAAGATAAACTCTTAAAATTACTCGAAAATATAGAATTGTCATCCAAATGAGCCACTGCATTTCTCTGTCCTACCTAGACATGTATTCTTCTTCCCATCTTCTCTAGATGCTCCATAATCATATCCTAACTCTGTTAATGGAGGAATATGTTTAATAAAAAAAATACAAGGTAAACACACCACAAACCCTGTCGTTCCCCATAAATTGGGTGCAACAAAACGTTTGATGAGTAACTATGGTTCATAAATCGGGCCACATACCATGATTTCTTCGCACTAATCAAAAATTTAGATGAATGATTAATGTCATGGGGGGATTTCTCTAGTGAAACTTCACCGACAAGCTCATGTTCATAATTCCATTGTAACAAGATATAAACTGGTGAAGTATCAAATACATAATCACCCTCTTCTTGTTCAATATTCTCTTTAATATCACCAGCATGTTCACATATGAAAAATTATGTTGGTTATATTATAGAAAAAGGTGACCAAAAGAAGAGGATAATTATATATTCGATACTTCGTGAGTTTATAACTCGTTTTAATGGAATTATGAACATGACATTGTTAGTGAATATGCTCTAGAGAAACTCCCCAATGAGATTAATCATTCATCTAAATTTGTTATCACTGCAAAGAAATCAGGTGATGTGTCTTAATTTATGAACCACAATCACTCAACCAACCTTTTGTGGAAGGAAGCCAATTACTCGTGAGCATAAGTGTTTATGGTGTATTCACATTGAATTTCTACAATGAGACATATTTCTCCGTTGACGGAGTTGAGATATGATTATGGAGCATGTATATGAAATGGGAAGAAGAAGATGTGTCTATATAGGTCAGAAAAAGGCGGTGGCTCATTTGGATGATAATCTTGTCTTTTTAAGTAATTGTAAGAATTTCTTTTGTTTTATCTCTAATCTTGTGTTCCTTTTTTTTATTAGTTATCAAATCCTTACTCAATCAAAATCTTAATTAATTGATAAAGAGGAACACAATATTAGAAATAAAAAAAGGAGAAACTCTTAAAATTACTCGGAAAAATTGAATCGTCATATAAATGAGCCACTGCATTTCTCTGTCCCACCTAGACAGGTCTTCTTCTTCCCATCTTCTCTATATGCTCCATAATCATATGCTTATTAATGGAGGAATATGTTTCATTGACACCACAAACCCTTTCGTTCACCAAGAAATTTGTTGCAACAAAACGTTTGATGATTAACTATGGTTCATAAATCGAGCACATACCTTGATTTCTTCGCACAAATCACAAATTTTGATGAATGATTAATGTCATGGGGGAATTTCTCTAGTAAACTTCACCGACAAGCTCATGTTCATAATTCTATTGTAACAAGATATAAATTGGCGAAAAAACAAATATATAATCACCCTCTTCTTATTCAATATTCTCTTTAATATGACCAGCATGTTCACATATGAAAAATTATTGGTTATATTATAGAAAAAGTTGACCAAAAGAAGAGGATAATTATATATTCGATACTTCATGAGTTTATAACTCGTTTTAATGGAATTATGAATATGACATTGTTGGTGAAGATGCTCTAAAGAAACTCCCAAAGGATTTTAATCCTTCATCGAAATTTGTAATCACTACAATGAAATCAGGTGATGTGTCTCAATTTATGAACTACAATCGCTAAACCAACCTTTTGTGGAAGCCAATTACTAGTGAGCAGAAGGGTTTATGGTGTATTCACATTGAATTTCTACAATGAGATATATTTCTCCGTTGACAGAGTTGAGATATGATTATGGAGCATGTATAGTAAATGGGAAGAAGAAGATATGTCTATATAGGTCAAAGAAAGGCAGTGGCTCATTTGGATGAAAATCTTGTCTTTTCAATTAATTGTGAGAATTTCTTTTGTTTTATCTCTAATCTTGTGTTCCTTTTTTATTAGTTATCAGGTCTTTACTCTATCAAAATCTTAATTAATTGATAAAGAGGAGCACAATATTAGAAATTAAAAAGGAGAAACTCTTAAAATTACTCGAAAAAATTGGATCGTCATACAAATGAGCCACTGAATTTCTTTGTCCTACCAAGACATGTCTTCTTTTTCCCATCTTCTCTAGATGCTCCATAATCATATCCTAACTCTGTTAATAGAGGAATATGTTTCATTGAAAAAATACAATGTAAACACACCACAAACCCTTTCGTTCACCAGAAATTGGTTGCAACAAAACGTTTGATGAGTAACTATGGTTCATAAATCGGGCCACATGATAACACCGGGTTTTGACCATTTTTATGGGTCACTTTCATATTCTTTTGCAGGTGTTTTAACTCCGTTTTCAAAGGTTTTCAAGTAATTTTCATATTTTAGAGATTTGAAAGACGTTTAAGGTCACATGGAATAAAAGAGTGCATTTCGGAGTAAAAATACGTTTTTGGATAAACTTGGACCGTCAAGAAGTCTTGCAGCTAATAGAGACTTTTTAACCGTCCGATCATCCCCAAATTTGGACACACCAAAGTAGAGACAACCAGATTTCAAATGCAATTGGATTGGAGGCAATCCAATGGTTGGATACTTAAATATACCCGAAGCACTGAAAGGAGATGAAGCTGCCCCGAAGAGAAGCCCCCCGCACCTGGAGGAGCTGGAGCCGCAGCCAGGAGGAATTTCTCCACTCCTGGAGAGTCTCCACCCGTGGCCAAGAGGCATTTCACCAATCCCATAAAGCCCGCACCTGCGGCCAGGATCCTGCGCGACCAAATCGACTCGTTTCTTCACCAAGGCCAAAACCGTCATTTTACACCAAACCCTAAACGAAGATTAGCTCTATAAATACTTATTTTATGCCTCTTAGACATACATGTTACATTCTTATTTCGCTTGAAGGCAGAAGCGAAGCTCTTGTGACTTGTGCACTTGTTTTCTTTGGTTTGGAGCAAAGGATTCTCGATTCGTGTTCTTCGATAGAGAGCTTTCTTCATCCCTTTTTACATATTGTTTTTATTTGATTTATTGAATATGATTACCTCAGTTATGGCTGAGTAATCTCCTTGTTGGGCGAAAAGGGATTGAAGGGGAATTTATGGTTCGATTCTTATTAGGTTTTTAGTCTAGGATACCGATTAGGGTACTTCGTTCTATCCTTGTTGTTAATGCGTTGCCTGACTAACCGTCTTAGGAACTGATATTAGGTGTTTTAGAGCCACGACAGTGCTGTATCTAATTGCTTGAAAGGGAAGACGAGGAAAGCCGTCGTATGATTTCGAAAGTATACTTACGGAGGAATTGTGGGCGTAAACGACCTTTGAGAGTATCATTCACTACTTGCACGGGCGGAGACGAAAGCTACCGTCCGAGTACTGAAGTTAGTAGGTGTGTAGGAATACGGAAGTAGACTACACGCAGCGTACATGTTCCAAGTTCAAGAACCCAAAGTCGACAAAAGTCGCTTTAGAAATCTTAGAAATTTCCTTGTAAAAATCGGCCATAAACCCTAGAAAATTCCCGATTGTCCAAGGCTTCGTTAATTGATTTACAACCTCGAAATAGTTATTGCTTGCTACTGTTCACTTAGATTAGATTTATTTATTCGGTTAGTTTAGCTTAGTGTAGTCTCGTTCGCTTTCTTATTCTCTCGCTTAGTTTAGTTTAGTCTAGTTTAGTATAGTTTAGATTCCTAGTTTCGAGTTCGTGACAAAACCCTATAAACATATATTCGTCTTAGGTTTATTTACTATACAGTGTCTAAGGTCTCGCAGAACAGCATTCCGTCAATGTGGATCGATACCTTAAGTACTACAACGCACATATGTTCACTTGCATGCTTTAAAGTTTACAAATTTAAAATCTTAAGTTTCGGGGACGAATCCGATTCGCATTAAGTTTTTGGCGCCGTTGCCGGGGAGGCAATCGCTACTCGTTCTGCCACACTTTAGAGGTTAGTGAATCGACTCTAAGGCAAACTTTTTCTTTTTAATTTTTGTTTTTGTTTTTATTTGTTTCAGTCTTTGAAACATGGACTCGCCTCTGTAGCGAGATCACAGCTATGAGCAGAGTTACTACGACCCATCTTATGCTCACTACTCTCACGATTCACACACCAATTGTGATTCGTACGACATGGATCAGAAACAGGCACCGACCAACTACTCTCAAGAACGCTACGAGACGCATCCTTACTTCGAGCATCGTTGCCTTCAAGGGGCTACCCTTGAGCCTCTCGATGATGAGGAGAACACGAGGCTTCTTCAAGAACTCAACGAATCTATGCACGAAGATGAGGGGTGCTACGTACTTTCTGAGCTCGATGGAGAACCCGTATTCAAATTGGTTAGAAAGAAGGCATCAAATGAAAGCCCATTGGATTCTCAAGCTCATGTCATTGTAGAAGAACATCAAGGATAATAAGGACCTGTTTCTACTCCTGATCCCCACCACATTCAGCGTGAGACATACCTCATGAAGGATGAGACACTAACGGATGCACTCGAGCCGCCATTGAAGATATTTTCTACTCTCACGATTCACACACCAATTGTGATTCGTACTACATGGATCAAAAACTGGCACCGACAAACTACTCTCAAGAACGCTACGAGACGCATCCTTACATCGAGCATCGTTGCCTTCAAGGGGCTACCCTTGAGCCTCTCGATGATGAGGAGAACACGAGGCTTCTTCAAGAACTCAATGAATCTATGCACGAAGATGAGGGGTGCTACGTACTTTCCGAGCTCGATGGAGAACCCGTATTCAAATTGGTTAGAAAGAAGACATCAAATGAAAGCCCATTGGATTCTCAAGCTCATGTCATTGTAGAAGAACATCAAGGAGAATAAGGACCTGTTTCTACTCCAGATCCCCACCACATTCAGCGTGAGACATACCTCATGAAGGATAAGACACTAACGGATGCACTCGAGCCGCCATTGAAGATATTTTCTAAGGAGAAGGATCTTGAAAGATTTTATGTTCCATGCTCGATCAAGGTAATTGAATTTCGTGACTCTCATTTTATGAACACATGCAGTGGAGATGAACCACTCTTAGACCCTGGAGGAGCCACAAAGAACGTTGAAAGCGTTCTAGAAGAAGGTGCACCTGTCACACTAGAGGAAAGCATCAAACCGAAAATTTCGATGTGCGAAAGAATCCCTTTCGATGTACACTCTGCCCTTGCTCATATGAGACGTGATGTAGACTTAAATGAAGCCAAGGAGAAGCCAAATATTCCCCTAGGACCAGAAAACATCATTGGAGACAAAGGAGATGACGATTCGAGCAAGTCTGCCTGAGGCACCTCTACCGCGGTCGCGCCTCCTCGACCCGCGGCCAAACATCGATTCGCCGCGGGTGTGTGCTCCCAACCTGCGGCCGACCTGCTCTCCACCGCGGCTCCGCCCCCTCCACTCGCGGCAAGCCCCTGTTCATCTCAACATCGATGTTTTGCATTCCGATCCTACTTTTTTGAGCAAGACTTCTTCTCCATCAACACTCAAGCTCTAACCAAGGCCAGAACTGATCTAGAGCCTACCATCTATGCATCTTGAAACATGGCCCTACCATCCGAGAACATCAAAGAAGAAGAAGCATACTCCAAGGAAGCTCCAAATATGATTTTCCATTGTGATTCCGGAGAAGATCACCATCTCGGACTTTATGACAGAAATCCCGAGTGGGAATGGCGTGATATGTTCAATACAAAGGATTACAAGGTTAATTCAAAGAATACTTTTCGTAAGACACTGTCATTCTACGACTAAGCACGCCTAGTTTCACCAAAAAGTCGAGCTAACGACTTTAACCAAAAGCGCTTAATGGGAGGCAACCCATTTGGTACGTTTTTCTATTAACGGTTTTCTTTTTAGTATTTCAGGCTTTATATAAAACCAAAAAACCCAAAAACATTTAAAAAATAAAAAAAACACAAAAAATGAAGACGACGTTCGAAACAGATCGTGAAATGACGAAGGAACGAAGGAGAAAACGACCCGCGGCCAACCTGTTTCCATCCCGTGCTTCATTTCCGAAGTTTTCAAACCGTTCCCGATCCGAACCGTGCAATCCCGAACATGTTCCTGACATGAAATTAAACCAGAACCGTTTAATTTCCGTGTCACGCTAAATAGCAAATGGACCACCCGAGATCTCGCATAATGCGCTCTACGAAGAGCGGATACGTATGAGAGACTTTCCGGAGATCATTTTCTATTCAACACGAGGAGAGCCAAGGAGGCTCAGACACAGCAAGCGTGGAAGACGACACAAATTTTGGCGAGTTCTTTGCAAGTTGACGACGATCGATTAGAACTCGCGTGCCAATTCCTCGACGTGACCCAACTCCTTCTCCTCCACGTGAACTAACACCACCTCCGGAACGAAGACCAAAGATTACTCGACTCTTGACACGCTCGTGATTAGAGAAGACGTGATTTGGTATCTCGGCGCACTTAACCTTCGATGCCTAGCCATGCACTTCACCACCACGGTTTAATCGATCTCTTTCATCTTATCTTTTATTTTAATGACTTTACCATCCTTTCACCAACTTTTTCACACTGAGGACAGTGTGATTTAAGTCTGGGGGAGGATGTTTATCCATTACTAATATATTTTTCTTTTCTTTGGATCTTTTTAAATTCTCGCTGAATTTTTAAGACCTCGTGTAACATTGTTATTAAGTATTTTTCAGGAACATAAGAACAAAATCTATGATGATTTAGACCAGTGTGCTTCTACGCTATTTCCTCGTACCAGCTCTTTTGTGGTTTAGTACTAGACTAGGCGGTAGCTAGAGTGCTTTCAAAGCGACATCCCCAGAGGATTTCGAGCCATATAAATTCTTTCTGACATGATATACTAGCTCATTTTATTTGGACTTAATCTATATTTAATTTTCTTATCAATTCTTTTAGGCGAGACAATGAGTCATACATCCAGGACATCTTTTTCATTTTACCACTCTTTGTTGTCTTAGATGGCCGGTTCATCTTTAGCCGTTATCCTACCCGAAACTTAACATTTGTTCAAACCTCATGCAACTCTCTTGTTGTCTTATGTGTAGATATGTGCAAAAACGCCGGAGAGGGAGGAACGACATAATTTTTCAGTCACTCGAGAAGACGAGAGACTAGACGGATTCGGTTGTGGACTGATATATCATAGTTTTTACCCCGTTTAAGCCATGATATAAGTCCGTTTTATCGAGTCTTTAGTCTATTATAGAGCCTTTTAGAGTCTTTTACAGGTTTTAGCACATTTGGAGCATTATTGGAGATATTGGAGTTTTTTGGAGCGTTCTGGAACAAAACTATGTCTAGTGACTAAGTGCCCGATCGAAGCGTCAGGCATCGATCGATACCTCCTTGGTATCGATCGACACCCGTCGAGGAGATTACGAGTCGCGACTTTTAATGAAGTTTGAAGAATTGCATAACTTGCCCAGAAGACTTTAATATTTACAAGAAGATCCCAATTCGTGTTTAGACTATTTAATTAGGTTTTACAGCCACTTTGGTTGTGTGCTTTACTTTACCTTGGTTTTGTGAGAGAGCTTTTGAAGGGAGACAAGTCTGAAACTCTGTTCGTCCTAGAGAAGATTTCGAACCCTCTTGTTACTCTTTCTATTTTATTTGATGATTTATTCAAACATATTTATTGCTTCAATTTCCATGTCTGAGTAGATCTATTGTTAGGTTTAGGGTTCTTCATTGAGACTGAATTTCGGATGGGCTTCGCAGAAACTCAGCAATTCCCACGAATTGGAGGTCTTGGTATCGATCGACACTCCTATGGTATCAGTCGATACCAGGCGATTCCCGAACCAGTTCTGACTGTTGAACACCTTGGTGTTTCAGAGGAGTATCTAGTAGTTGTAGCCGATTCTGATCAACCATGGTATGCTGATATCGCCAACTACCTCGCCGCAGATGCAGATGCAGATGCAGAAATCGCCTGAGTGTCGATCGATACCCTTGGGTATCGGTCGACAGCCTACGCAAATACAGAGAACATCGTATCGACTTAAGCCTAGTATCGCCCGATACCAAGCTGTGTGTCGGTCGATACTCGATGTTCCAGCACGGTAACTTCTTGTTTCTCATATTTCCATTTGATCCATTTTGTTTTCTTTCACCAACTCTAGGCTAGATAACACTGGGGACAGTGTTGTTTAAGTCTGGGGGAGGTAGTCGCTGACTTTGTTTTTGTTTTTCTTAGAGTCAGTCAGTTTTTGAGTCATTCATTGTTTTATTGAGTCAAAACTTTGTCTGAGACTGTGATCTTTTTCTTGAATCCATTGATCTGACCTTGCTTCTAAGTGACTATTGTTACAGAATCAGTTCTAGATCGACTAATGAAAAATCCAAAGGCTGACCAGTTAACCAGAAGACACTCATGTTTCCAGCAAAGTTCTTTAAAGCCTGAGCCAAATTTTTGCACTTCATCAATGTGGTTAGTATCCATAGAGCTTGATTCGTCATTTGTATCTGACAAAGGAACCCATGTGTTTTAAAATAATGGTATTTCTCTCCCTGTTACAAGTTAATTAATAAGATGCATTAAAAGATGAAATGGTTTTCTTCTGAGTAGAGGGTTAGGAAAATTTCCAACGATCCCATTATTCTACTTGGTGAGGAATGATCACACAGAGGATTGGAAGCGAGGCTAGGATTTTCCTATGATGCCATTATTCGCCTATGCCTTTGATACAATTTGAGGGAAGTACCGGGGATTCGGTGGCTAACACCATCAATACTCGCGTCTCATACCTTAATGTGTATATGCAAAGCTAAAAACAAAAGAAAAAACATAATAAGAAATAAGTCTGGGGAGAGAAATAATACCAGAAAGTGTGAAAAGGGTGGTTCCTTGTCATGATATTGTATGGGAAAGAATCTAGAAGGTTCTTGGTATTAATCACATCGATGAAACTGGTGAGGATGGCTTGATTGAACGATGCTTTGAAATAATGTGTGTAGTCTGGGAAGCTGCGAATGTCTACAGAGAAGTACATGGTGGTTAGATCAAAAACTGGTTAGGTGACATTTGGGTGCTTGGGAAAAGGGTCATTGCAACGTTTCAAGAACAGGTGAGTCTCTATGTTTTCAAACCTCTTTCTCTGGTTTAGTCTTCTATTTGCTTGAGGGCAAGCAAAGGCTAAGTCTGGGGGAGTTGATATATCATGGTTTTTACCCCGTTTAAGCCATGATATAAGTCCGTTTTATCGAGTCATTATTCTATTATAGAGCCTTTTAGAGTCTTTTACAGATTTTAGCACATTTGGAGCATTATTGGAGATATTGGAGTTTTATGGAGCGTTCTGGAACAAAACTGAAGTCTGGTGACTAAGTGCCCGATCGAAGCGTCAGGCATCGATCGATACCTCCTTGGTATCGATCGACACCCGTTGAGGAGATTACGAGTCACGACTTTTAATGAAGTTTGAAGAATTGCAGAACTTGCCCAGAAGACTTTAATATTTACAAGAAGACCCCAATTCGTGTTTAGACTATTTAATTAGGTTTTACAGCCACTTTGGCTATGTGCTTTATTTTACCTTGGTTTTGAAGTTTTTGAAGGGAGAGAGCTTTTGAAGGGAGACAAGTCTGAAACTCTGTTCGGCCGAGAGAAGATTTCAAACCCTCTTGTTACTCTTTCTATTTTATATAATGATTTATTCAAACATGTTTATTGCTTCAATTTCCACGTCTGAGCAGATCTATTGTTAGGTTTAGGGTTCTCATAAGGGTTATCTCTGAATGTGATATATCATGGTTTTTACCCCATTTAAGCCATGATATAAGTCTGTTTTATCGAGTCTTTATTCTATTATAGAGTCTTTTAGAGTCTTTTACAGGTTTTAGCACGTTTGGAGCTTAATTGGAGTTTTTGGAGGATTCTGGAGCATTTTTGGGAGAAAAGGAGCAGAGTCATGCAGAGACGTCAGAAGTTTGGCATTCGTTGAAGAACTTCCCACCGATGGATTGAGCTCAAATTTGGACACAAGACAGATCAATGGATTAGCTTTCATTTGGAAGTGGTTTGAGGCCATTCCAACGGTGCGATCGAAAGTTATGCCAGTTTTCGTGAAGACAGTCCAGTCTGTCGATCGACACTGTATAGTATCGACCGACACTGTACAGTATCGACCGATACCGACTTCACGAAAGCAGATACGCGATTTTAAAGGCCTGCAGAGTTTCTCCCTAAGCCCAAAAGACTTTCTTAATTACAGAAAAGGCCCAGAACGTGTTTTAGCTTATAAATCAGGTTTTCAGCCACCTGTTTAGGCTAAGCTTTATTTTCTATACTTTGGTTTGAGACAATTCTGAATCTCCCTTCGTCCGAGATCAGATCTTAAAACCTCTTGTTATTCTTATCTTCTATTGATGATTTATTCAAACATGTTGATTGTTTCATTCTCCATGTCTGAGTAGATCCACTTTAGGTTTAGGGTTTTCTCATAAAGGATTTCTTTGAATGCTAGGTTAATTATATGTTTAGGATTCACCATCTGAATTAGTTCTTCGCCTTAGGTTGTTCTCAAAGCTAATTCTAGGTTGACGAATCTGGAACTTAGATCTTAGGATAATTGATTAGGCACGAGAGTGCGATTAATTACCTGATAGAACCTTAGGTGAGAAAATTGATTATTCGCAAAGAGATTTGGTTTAATTGATTTGTGAACATATCAAACCTGATTTTAAAGCTGATTTAGACTTTAGGATTCGCAAAGAGATTTGGAATTCCTAGGATTTAGATTTAGATAGTTCTAGAACCGTGCTTAATCTGAATCATGTATGTTAATTTAGCTGCATTCAATGATTTCCTGAGAAAAACCCTGGGCCTATATTCTCTCCATTCATTTACTACACTTTTAATTTCTGCACTGCTTTCAATACCATTGATCACTTAGCGTAATTTAACATCTAGAATCTATTGTGTGTTTCCTTGAGCCTTTGTGGATTCGATCCCTAGCTATATTACAACTACTGCTTTAGTACTGTTAGGGTATTAATTTGAGCATATCAAATTTGGCGCCGTTGCCGGGGACTCAATTCACCATTAGATTTTAGCTGTAGAGTTTCGACTAAGTTCGTCGGTATCGATCGATACTCACCAGTATCGGTCGATACTAGGGCGATTTCTTTGTTGATATCGATCGATACCATTAAGTGTCGATCGATACTCAACGTGTTTTTAGTTACTAACGTGTCTTACCTAGTGTGTTTCAGGTGTGAATTTGGAACGTGCAAACGGGAAGACGAGGCAGACATCAGAGATAAGCAACACAGCGATATTAAGACCTGATGCAGCTGGAACCGTCGTTGTTCCTCCTGCTGTTGTTGATGAGATTGTCGCGCCAGCTGGGCGCGCCAATCTTGGGGACGATGCAGTAGTTGTTCGTGGTCGAACGATTGGTGAGTACAACATGCCTCATCAGTATTATACCAATCGATCAGCGATCCGCATTCCTACGTTCCAGAGGAATGACTTTGAGCTGAAGCCTGCTTACTTTGCTCTTGTGGGATCGCATCTCTTTCATGGTCTTCCTCATGAACATCCTATGGACCACATTGAGAAATTCGAAGATTTGGTCACTAGCGTGAAATACGATGGAGTGCCCAATGAATTCCTTTTCTGTAAGCGGTTCCCATACACTTTTGGTGGAGACGCTACTTACTGGCTGAGGCAGTTACCTCCTGGATCACTGACTACCTGGGAAGAGATTAAGAGCGCTTTCTTGAACAACTTTTTCGATGATGCGAGATCCGAGGAGCTCAGGAACAAGATCTCTAAATTCTCTCTGGGAGGAACTGAGGGACTTAAGGTTTCTTGGGAGCGATTCAGATCTTATCAGAGGGATAGTCCGCATCATGGGTTCAATATGGTTCAGTTGCTGAATTTCTTCTTCAGAGGGATTGACTGTAGGTACCAAATCGCATTGGACTCTGCTAGCAATGGAAATTTCTTTACCAGATATCCTGACGATGCTTATCAGTTGATAGAGAACTTTGCATCTAGCCTTAGCGCCAAGAATGCAGACTTTGAGAGAAGGAAGAAGGCTGGGAGCATGGATGGGTTGCAGATTGCTGATGTACATGCGAAGCTGGATTCAGTGCATAATTTGTTGATGGGCAGGCAGAAGAAGACTGTTCGTTTTGCTGAAGAAAATGCAGTGGAACATGTTAACTACGTTGGTGGAGCTGGATCTCAAGATCAAAGGTATCAATATCCATCTACACCACCCAGAACTTCTGAAAACAGGATAGAATCCATGCTTGAACAGCTTTTTCACGGACAGCAGCAGATGACAGCAACTTTCAACGGGAGATTGGATACCTTGTACTCTGATCTGAATAGCAAAATCGAGGCTCTTAGTGTTCGTCAAACGATTTTGGATACACAGTTAGCTCAGACTGCCAAAATTTTGGCCGATTTTCTCAATAATTGCGATGAAGATTCGAAAATCACCAAGGTATCGACCGACACAACCGAGTATCGATCGATACCAGTCCAAATCCTTTCTCGAAACGTGTCAGAATCCCGAGTATCGATCGATACCCTACCTGGTGTCGTTCGATACCCCTCGCAGATCAAACCAGAATCGATGACACCACCTCAGTTGATTGAAGAAAGGGGCTNTCGTTCCTGTTGTCCCATTGATTCGATCCGTAACCTGAGTTACCTCCATCGGATCTGCTTTCATCATCAAATCACAGCATCATCTTCATCTCCACGCTTCATTTACCTTCAAGGGCCGAGACTTGAGTCTAGTCCATCATCTCTCCATTCCGTTCGTGCATCAGGGCTACAAGCCTAAAGTGCAATATCCTCAACCACCTCCACTGACGCAGCTGACTAAGAGGGAAGACCCAGGAATCTTTTCAGTTCCATGCTCTATCTCTGGAGCTAAATTCAAAGAGTCTCTCGTCGACTCAGGGGCTAGCGTCAATGTCATGTCAAGAGCAATTGCAGAGAGATTGGGAGCTGATATTCGATCTCCCAAGACATATATCACATTCGCGAACTCTTCAACCTCAACTCCATATGGCGCAATCACTGATTTACTTGTCACAGTAGAAGGTTGTCTGGTCCCTATTGATTTTCAAGTTGTTGAGATGAGTGCAAAATCTATTACACAGCTGATTCTTGGACGACCGTTTATGGCCACGGTTGGAGCGATTATGGATACGCCATGCAAGAGAATCTCGTTCTCATACATTGACAAGGAGGTGTACTACGAAGCCATCCCAATTAGAAGAACTCCTACACATATCTCTTGCATCACCATTGTCACAGGAGAGACGCTGGCAGTTGATCTTTTGGAAGAGCCTCCTGACGTGCCTACTGTCACAGAAGTTTCAGTTGAACCACCCAACATTCCCAAGGAAGTTGTCAAGAAGGGTAAGGCAACAAAGAAGAAGGCCAAGAGCAGGAAAGTCGAGAATCCCCATGTCACTTTAATCCCTCAGAAGAGTGATGGGAATTCAATTGAATATAAGGTCAAGTGAAAGGAGCTTCGAAGCCATTCTCTAAGGCTAGAGTTCTTCTTACTTCAGAGCTGAAAGAGAAGGGACAGGAGTTTGTGGAAGGCATGTTGAGCAAAAATCTGAAGCTAGCAATGTCAAGTTATGGAGCCTGTTTTGGTGCAAGCTCTCACTCTTATCCAGCCTGAAGGGCGTTACAGTCAAGCTATTGACGTTAAACGAGCGCTTGGTGGGAGGCAACCCACTGGTGAGTCTTTTATTTCTTTTATTTTTCGTTTTTTGTGTCTTGAGTGAATCAGATTGGAGCAAACGAGGAGAAGCTGAACTGGCCTTGACAAAATCGCCAGGGTATCGATCGATACCCTGTTGGTGTCGGTCGATACCTTGCGGGCAATGATGAAATTCTGTGTCGACTTAAGCATGTATCGATCGATACAGGCTGTGTGTCGGTCGATACTTTATGTTCCAGCAAGGTAACTTCTTGTTTTTCTCAATTTTATTCAGTTCTTCTGTTTTCTTTCACTGACTCTAGGCTAGATAACACTGGGGATAGTGTTGTTCAAGTCTGGGGGAGGTGTCTGCTGACATTGTGTTTGTTTTTCTTAGAGTCATAAAATAAAAAAAATTGTCGTTTTATTGAGTCAAAACTTGTTGGAGATGATGATCCTGTGCTTGAACCTATTGATTTGATTTTGTTTTTGAGTGCACAGTGTTACAGGATCAGTTCTAGATCGACTAATGAAAAATCCAAAGACTGACCAGTTGACTAGAAAACATCCATGTCTCCAGCAGAGTTCTTCTGAAGCCTGAGCCAAATTTTTGCACTTCATCAATGTGGTTAGTGTTTTTAGAGCTTGATTCATCATTCATATCTGATAAAGGAACCCATGTGTTTAGAGTTATAGTATCTCTCTCCCCTGTTATAAGTTGATAAATAAGAGCATAAAAGATTGAAATGATTTTCTTCTGAGTAGAGGGTTAGGAAAATTTCCAGCGATCCCATTATTCTACTTAAGAGGGAATGATCACACAAAGGATTGGAAGCGAGGCTAGGATTTTCCTATGATGCCATTATTCGCCTACATCCTTTGATACATTGAGAGGGAAGAACCGGGGATTTGGTGGCAAACACCATCAATACTCGCGTCTCATACCTTAATGTGTATATGCAAAGCTGAAAATAAAAGAAAGAACATAATAAGAAATAAGTCTGGGGGAGAGAAAGTGATACAAAAAGTGTTAAAAGGGTGGTTCCTTGTCATGATATTGTATGGTAAAGAATCTAGAAGGTTCTTGAATATTGGCTGCAGCGATGAAACTGGCGAGGATGGCTTTACTTGAACAATGCTGTGGGATAATGTGTGGAGTCTGGAAAAGCTGCGAATGTCTACGGAGAAGTACATGGTGGTTAGATCAAAAGCTGATTTGGTGACATTTGGGTACTTGGAAAGAAGGTCATTTCGATGGTTCATGAACAGGTGAGTCTCCGCGTTTTCAAACCTCTTTTCTCTGGTTTAGTCTTCTATTTGCTTGAGGGCAAGCAAAGGCTAAGTCTGGGGGAGTTGATATATCATGGTTTTTACCCCATTGAAGCCATGATATAAGTCTGTTTTATCGAGTCTTTATTCTATTATAGAGTCTTTTAGAGTGTTTTACAGGTTTTAGCACGTTTGGAGCTTAATTGGAGTTTTTGGAGGATTCTGGAGCATTTTTGGGAGAAAAGGAGCAGAGTCATGCAGAAACGTCAGAAGTTTGGCATTCGTTGAAGAACTTCCCACCGATGAATTGAGCTCAAATTTGGACACAAGACAGTTCAATGGATTAGCTTTCATTTGGAAGTGGTTTGAGGCCATTCCAACGGTGCGATCGAAAGTTATGCCAGTTTTCGTGAAGACAGTCCAGTCTGTCGATCGACACTGTATAGTATCGACCGAGTACAGTATCGACCGATACCGACTTCAGGAAAGCAGATACGCGACTTTAAAGGCCTGCACAGTTTCTCCCTAAACCCAGAAGACTTTATTAATTACAGAAAAGGCCCAGAACGTGTTTTAGCTTATAAATTAGGTTTTCAGCCACCTGTTTAGGCTAAGCTTTATTTTCTATACTTTGGTTTGAGACAATTCTGAATCTCCCTTCGTCCGAGATCAGATCTTAAAATCTCTTGTTATTCTTATCTTCTATTGATGATTTATTCAAACATGTTGATTGTTTCATTCTCCATGTCTGAGTAGATCCACTTTAGGTTTAGGGTTTTCTCATAAAGGATTTCTTTGAATGCTAGGTTAATTATCTGTTTAGGATTCACCATCTGAATTAGTTCTTCGCATTATGTTGTTCTCAAAGCTAATTCTAGGTTGACGAATCTGGAACTTAGATCTTAGGATAATTGATTAGGCACGAGAGTGCGATTAATTACCTGATAGAACCTTAGGTGAGCAAATTGATTATTCGCAAAGATATTTGGTTTAATTGATTTGTGAACATATCAAACATGATTTTAAAGCTTATTTAGACTTTAGGATTCGCAAAGAGATTTGGAATTCCTAGGATTTAGATTTAGATAGTTTTCGCAACGAGAGTTGGTTAATTATATTTTAGTGATTTGAGTTCTAGAACCGTGCTTAATCTGAATCATGTATGTTAATTTAGCTGCATTCAATGATTTCCTGAGAAAAACCCTGGGCCTATATTCTCTCCATTGATTTACTACACTTTTAATTTCTGCACTGCTTTCAATACCATTGATCACTTAGCGTAATTCAACATCTAGAATCTATTGTGTGTTTCCTTGAGTCTTTGTGGATTCGATCCCTAGCTATATTACAACTACTGCTTTAGTACTGTTAGGGTATTAATTTGAGCATATCAGAATGATAGATTGATTTGTTATTAGGATTCACTATCTGAATTAGTTCTTCACCATAGGTTGTTTGCAAAGCTAATTCTAGATTGATCACCTAGAACTTAGATCTTAGGATAATTGATTTGGCGCGGAAGTGCAATTAATTACCTGATATAACCTAGGGTGATCAAAATAACTATTCGCAAAAGAATTTGGTTTAGTTGTTTTGTGAACAAATCAAACCTGATTAAAAAGCTGATCTAGACTTTAGGATTCGCAAAGGAATTTGGAATACCTAGGATTTAGATTTAGATAGTTTTCGCAGCGGAAGTTGGTTAACTATATCTTAGTGATTTGAGTTCAAGAACCGTGCTAAATCTGAATCATGTTAGTTAGTTTATCTGCATTCATTGATTTCATGAGAAATATCCTAAACTTATCTTTCTCCAATTGAATTCACAACCGTTTTCATTTACATTCTGTTTTTCAATACCATTGATTGCTTAGCGTAATTCTCACCTACATAATCTATTGTGTGTCTATGTGAGTCCTTGTGTTCAACCCTTACTTTACTGCAACCACTGCTTAGTACTTTTAGGGTATTAATTTGAGCGTATCATGGACGTATCGACAAATCAAGCTAAAAATTTGACTTCGAAATCATTTGTAACTGGTAATTTTCGTACTCTCTAAGGCTCCCGTTTAAAGGCGTTTCTCCTTTCTTTAAAAAAAAAAAAAAAAAAAAAATCAGAGTCTTAGAGTAGTCTATATTTTTACCAAGGCAACTATGTTTCAATATGTGAGGAGTAAGAAGCCGTTCGAATCATTACCCGGAGAAAAATCTAAGACCTGGGGAACAACATAAAAGTTCCGTCAAAGGGAGAAGAGTCCCGACGAAGGAGGAGTTTTGCAGCAACACTTATGCGAGCAAGGAGTGACTGAAAACTATGGGTACCAACAGCTCCATCCTCTCTTGCTATTTTGCATAATATCTAGCATCCTCCGAAGAAAATACGGTAACACGAAACACTTTTAGCCTCACCTCTAAATTGCCCTTAAATGCCTAGCATGGATTGTCTTGTCTAATATTTTTTGGTAAGAATCACGCAATCTTTAATGAATGTTAAGAGCTAGTTGACTGAAAGTTAGTATCTATGTGGTTAGACTTTCGCATGACGGATACCGTGGATTAGCGTTGTAGTACTTTGGTGAGAATTTTCTAGACTAAGCCCGATTGATGCATAACGTTAGTTACGGTTTAGAAGGACGGTCACTGAGAATTTTGTTAGTTCCTATATTTTCGAAAACCTCTTTCCGAGTTTAGATTTCTGTTTTGAGGACAGACAAAGATCTAAGTCTGGGGGAGTTGATAACACCGATTTTTGACCATTTTTATGGATCACTTTCATATTCTTTTGCAGGTGGTTTATCTCCGTTTTCAAAGGTTTTCAAGTGATTTTCATATTTTAGAGATTTGAAAGACGTTTCAGGTAACTCAGAATAAAGAGTGCATTTCGGAGCAAAAGTACGTTTTTGGATAAACTTGAACCGTCAAGAAGTCTTGGAGCAAATGGAGACCTTTTCACCGTCTGATCATCCCCAAATTTGGACACAACAAAGTAGAGACAACCAGCTTTCAAATGCAATTGGATTGGAGGCAATCCAATGTTTGGATCCTTAAATATACCCGAAGAACTGAAGGCAGGTAAAGCTGCCCCGAAGAGAAGCCTGCCGCACCTGGAGGAGCTGGAGCCGCAGCCAGGAGGCATTTCGCCATTCCTGGAGAGTCTTCACTCGCGGCCAAGAGGCGTTTCGCCACTCCCAGAAAGCCCGCACCCGCGGCCAGGACACTGCGCGACCAAATCGACTCGTTTCTTCACCGAGGCCAAACCGTCATTTCACACCAAACCCTAAACGAAGATTAGTTCTATAAATACTTATTTTATGCCTCTTAGACATACACGTTACATTCTTATTACGCTTGAAGGCAGAAGTGAAGCTCTTGTGACTTGTGCACTTGTTTTCTTTGGTTTGGAGCAAAGGAGTCTCGATTCGTGTTCTTCGATAGAGAAGCTTTCTTCATCCCTTTTTACTTACTGTTTTTATTTGAAGATGCTCTAGAGAAAGTCATCGAGGAGATTAATCCTTCATCTAAATTTGTTATCACTGCAAAGAAATCTGGTGATGTGGCTCAATTTATGAACCATAATCGATCACCCAACATTTTGTGGCAGTTAATTACTCGTGAACAGAAGGGTTTATGGTGTATTTACATTGAAATTTTGCAATGAGGCTTATTCCTCCGTTGACAGAGTTGAGATATGATTATGGAGCATGTAGAGGGAATGGGAATAAGAAGATGTGTCTACGTAGGCCAGAGAAAGGTGGTGGCTCATTTGGATGATTATCTTACCTAGACATGTCTTCCAAATAAGCCACTTCATTTCTATATAGAATTGTCATCCAAATAAGCCACTGCATTTCTCTGTCCTACCTAGACATGTCTTCTTCTTCCCATCTTCTCTAGATGCTCCATAATCATATATCCTAACTCTGTTAATTGATGAATTTGTTTCATTGAAAAAATACAATATAAACACACCACAAACCCTTTCGTTCACCAGAAATTGGTTGCAACAAAACGTTTGATGAGTAAATCGGGCCACATACCCTGATTTCTTCGCACTAATCACAAAATTTTGTTGAAAGATTAATATCATGGGGAGTTTCTCTAGTGAAACTTCAGCGACAAGCTCATGTTTATAATTCCATTGTAACAAGATATAAACTCTCCAAGTATCGAATATATAATCTCCCTCTTCTTGTTCAATATTCTCTTTAATATCACCAGCATATTCACATATGAAAAAATTATGTTGGTTATATCATAGAAAAAGGTGACCAAAAGAAGAGGATGATTACATATTCGTTACTTCGTGTGTTTATAATTCGTTTCATTGGAATTATGAACTTGACATTGTTGGTGAAGATGCTCTAGGGAAAGTCCTCGAGGAGATTAATCATTCATCTAAATTTTTTATCACTTCAAAGAAATCAGGTGATGTGGCTCAATTTATGAATTCCAATCGCTCACCTAACATTTTGTGGCAGCCAATTACTCGTGAACAGAATGGTTTATGGTGTATTTACATTAAAATTTTGCAATGAGGCATATTTCTACGTTGACAGAGTTGAGATATGATTATGGAGCATCTAGAGGAAATGGGAAGAAGAAGATGTGTCTACGTAGGTTAGAGAAAAGCAGTGGCTCATTTGGATGATGACATTGTCTTTTCAAGTAATTTTAAGAATTAATTTTTTTTATCTCTAATCTGGTGGTCCTTTTTTTTATCAATTAATGGAGATTTTTATTAGTTATCGGGTCTTTACTCTATAAAAATCTCAATTAATTGATAAAGAGGAACACAATATTATAAATAAAAAAAGAGAAACTTTTAAAATTACTCAAAAATATAGAATCGTCATCGAAATGAGCCACTACATTTCTATGTCCTACCTAGACAGGTCTTCCTCTTCCCATCTTCTCTAGATGCTCCATAATCATATCCTAACTATGTTAATGGAGAAATATGTTTAATTTAAAAAATACAATTCAAACACACCACAAACCCTTTCGTTCACCAGAAATTGGTTGCAACAAAACGTTTGATGAGTAACTATGGTTCATAACTCGGGCCACATACCCTGATTTTTTCGCACTAATCACAAATTTTAATGAAATATTAATGTCATGGAGGACTTTCTCTAGTGAAACTTCATCGACCAGCTCAGGTTCGTAATTCCATTGTAACAAGATATAAACTCACCAAGTATCGAATATATAATCTCCCTCTTCTTGTTCAATATTCTCTTTAATATCACCAACAAATTCACATATGAAAAATTATGTTGGTTATATTATAGAAAAAGGGGACCAAAAGAAGAGGATGATTATATATTCGATACTTCGTGAGTTTATAACTCATTTCAATGGAATTATGAACCTGACCTTGTTGGTGAAGATGCTCTAGAAAAAGTGCTCGAGGAGATTAATCATTCATCTAAATTTGTTATCACTGCAAACAAATCAGGTGATGTGACCCACTGTTTTGTGGCAGCTAATTACTCGTGAACAGAAGGGTTTATGGTGTATATACATTGAATTTTCGCAACGAGGGATATCCTTTATGGTGTATATACATTGAATTTTCGCAATGAGGGATATCCTCCGTTGACAGAGTTCAGATATTATTACGGAGCATCTAGAGGAAATGGGAAGAAGAAGATGTGTCTACGTAGGTCAGAGAAAGGCGGTGGCTCATTTGGATGATGATCTTGTCTTTTCAAGTAATTTTAAGAATTTCCTTTGTTTTATCTCTAATCTTGTGTTCCATTTTTTCATCAATTAATGGAGATTTTTATTAGTTATCGTGTCTTTACTCTATAAAAATCTCAATTAATTGATAAAGAGGAACACAAGATTAGAAAAAAATGCTTAAAATTACTCGAAAATATAGAATCATCATCCAAATGAGCCACTGCATTTCTCTGTCCTACCTAGACATGTCTTCTTCATCCCATCTTCTCTAGATGCTCCATAATCATATCCTAACTTTGTTACTAGACTAATATGTTTAATTGAAAAAATACAAAGTAAACACACCACAAACCTTTTCGTTCACCAGAAATTGGTTGCAACAAAAAGTTTGATGAGTAACTATGGTTCATAAATCGGGCCACATACTGTTGGGGTCAATGTTCACCCACTCAAGATTAACCGCTTGAAAGCGACCAAGTATGTAGATTTCCTCTTAGCCGAACCGGGCCAAAGGAAATAAGAAGATAACCGAGCTGAAGACCAGTTCATTTCAGATAGCTTACATCGGCCAGTTCACCTCAGGTAAAACGAGACCGAGTCGAGGCAAGATCAAGGGAATCTCTTTGACGAACCAACACCATGCCTTGGTTGAACTAGCGCCAAACCGAGGTCGATTCAAGACCAAAGCAGAACTAAGACAGTGTCGAGACCAGATCAAGATTATAACGACCCGGTCCATCTTGGCAAGGTATCATGGGCCGAGCCTGACACTTCGTGGGCCGAAACGTGAGCCCATCAGATGAATTAGGTTATTATTCATCCTACGAGATGACCTAAGCCGGCGGCCGCAAAAGGAAAAAGGAAATATTCCAAATGATTTCCTAAATTCTCGCTTAGGCGGTTTACCAATTCTGTATAAATTTGATGTCGTAATCTCTCTTAAAACACACACGCATTTACCTTGGCAAAACACTTAGCAATATCTTGTATGCAAAGCTCTCTAAGACAGTAATAAAGAAACCATCTTTGGATCTCTGCACTTGTGTTTCTTTTTTCGAATCTTGTGTTCCCTTAAAAGTCCTTTACAAAAATTGATTATGTGAGTTTCAACTCCAACAATTTGGCGCCGTCTGTGGGGATTATAAGTTTTCTTACTCACGAAAATCACAAAGAACGAGATCAGAAGAGATGGCCGAAGACGCACCAAGAACCGGCGACGACATGAACAACAACGGTGGTAACCCTCCTAGAGTCGATCCCAGCGGCTCTCCTCCAACTACAACAGAGGCTACCTAGGCGCCCATGGCCGAATTGAAGGATATGCTCCCCGCGTTGCTGAAGAAAGCAAAGGAGCAAGATCACCAGAAAAAAAACACTAGCGGAGAGGCTCAAGATTTTGATGTTGGAGAGCCGAACATGCGACCTTCATGCCGAAAACTTTGGCTCGGCAATGAACCAGCCCGGAGGAATTGCGAGGAGATTCGCTCTTAACCTGATGACCCTCAACTTCTTGACCCCCCATGCACATTGGCACACGCATCGGGAATCCTGAGGGGATTAGCGCTGGTAAACCCGTCTGACGAGGTGACGGCCATGGCGATGAGGCCAAACTTGACCAAGCCACCTCGGCTTAACCAAAGAGCATAAGTCACCAACAACGGCCGAACCCAACGTACCGATGATCGATCAAGACTTCGCCTTGGTCACGACTATCACCGACGTAGAGAACCGCAGTCTGGCCTCAAGGCACATCACGCCATATCAACTCACCTCGGCCTTGGAAAGAGCTATAACTGATGGAAGAAGAGAACCTTCTCTGGGTGGAACGAACACTACGCTCCTATGAGATAAGAAGGACGAGCCAAATTCAACCTGACAAGCCACGTGAGACGATCCAAGCTCAAACCAACGCAGAGATGTGATAGTAAGATTTTATCGTGTCTAGAATCAATTACTCTAGATGCTATGTAGCATAAGAGGTATCAATGCAAATGGGTTAAGTTCCAAGCACCTCTACATAAAACGTCTTAATTTAAGCTAACAAGTTGTTTTGAGTTTATCTAAAACCTTAATTAAAATTTAAAACAAACAAAACAAGAAACTAAGCAATGCTAATCGTTATTAACGCAATGATAAAAAGGCGAATCCAAGGATGAGGTTATGGAATTATAGTGACCTTAAAGCTAATTAATGATGTCCAATTGCTCACGCAATTCTAATTCCTAGGTAATGATTACTAATTATGACTAATCCTATCTCAAGGCACTAATCACTTTGCTAGATATTTAATCAAGAACAAATTCTCATTTTTGATTAAATGACTAACAAGCATTAAAATCAATCTTCTAATCAACCAATAAACATCTTAAACATCCACTCTCATGGGCTAAGTTTGTTTATTTCTTAAAAATCTCTTTGGGGAATTTCATCAAATACCTTGTGTGCATGAAATTTCCTAAGATCTAGATTAACTCTCTCAAGCCTAATCTAGCATTAAGAACACTTAGAAAGAAGGGAAATCAAACAATCTAAACCTAGCCATCTTAAATCTACCATTAAACCACCCTAATCTACATCATCCATAGATTCTAAAAGACTACTCACTAACCATAAGGAACCCAACTGATATGCTTGGTTTTTACCGTTTTCTAACACATGTTTTGGTGTTTCTTTTGAGTATTTTATCGAGTCAAAGTTAGTTTTTAGAGTCTTTTAGTTCCTTATTTAGTTATCTCCGGTAAAAAGGCGTTTAAGGAAGAAATTGGAGTTACGTAGACAAAAATGCATGGAACGGTTGATATACTCATATATTGCATGTTTTAGCATGCATTTCACTTAGAGTTTTGTGTAATTTACATGCATAATCATGGTCTTGTCTTGCATTTAGGTCTCATTTAGAGATTAGGACATATTGCATTGTTCTTGCATGTTTTGGAGTACTTTCTAGGTGATTGGAGGCAATTTAGGCATATTTGGAGAGTTGGACCAAAGTAGAGTGCAAGGTCCATCCGATACACCGGAAATATGTGGCTGGAAGGAGGCCCTCCGATCTGAATAGGCTTGGATGACCTTCTTCAATGTTGTATAGGGGTGAGTTAACTGTCTACCAAAGTTGGATTCAGGCCATTTTACCAGAGATATGTCTGCCTGCCGAGTAAGCTTCGACTTACACCAACGCCACGGAGCGATGCAACTGATCGGTGGAGGTCCAGGCCCTTAACATCTACCCAGACCCTTCTTACATCGACCTGTTACCTCGATGCTTCACCTCAGGACAGTTACATCGACTCCACAGCTCGATGCAACTGATCGATGCAGCACCAGCCGAAGTGACTCAAAGATCAGGCCAAAAGAAGACCTTTCCGTTCCCAGTTTAATATGAGGTCTTCATGAAAGTCATAGAAAATCGAGCTGACGTTCGTTTAGTGGTAGTTTCATGTCATTCAGATCGGCCGTTCAAGAGATATGGCAAATATAGAATGATATGTCTGTCTGGCATCCAAACGAGTTATGCTCCAAATACGACGTCTGAAAGATTAACCCAGACGAAGGGTTTCCACTCCGATTCAGATTATGCGTTCTTCATCGAAGTTGTAGATAATTGAGTTGGCTGTCTTCTGGAGGTTGTTTGAGCTCATTCAGATGTCAGGTTCAGGAGTTATGGCTGATTCATTGCAGGCGTTCTTGACCACGACCCAGATTCGGCCGGGTCAATACCCGGTTTGTCCCGGTCCGACCCAAACTTCTTTAAATAGTGAAAAAACTAATTTTTAGATCTAAGCTTACTTTTCTCTAGAGTTGGGTTTTATCCCAAACTCTTCCTAAGATGATTTTGGATGGATCTTCATCATTCATGCCACTCTAGTGAAGGATTCTTCAACTTATCTTTATATTATGTTTATTTAATCCTTGTTCTTTATCTTTATGTCTTTTTTCCCTTGTGTTCTTCCTTGTTCTTAATGTTTAGGCCTTAGACCCCTTTTTGTTGGATTTTGGATTTTGCTTGATTTGGATGGTTTGATGGTTGATTTGTGTTGCTTAGGTATTAGATCTTTGCTTTCCTTCCTTGTTTAGTGTTCTTAGCGCTAGATTAGGCTTGGGAAAGCTAATCTAGATCAAAGAGAATTTCTTGCACACCAAGTGTTTGATGAAATTCCCCAATGAACTAAACAAGGGATTTACATATCTTAGCTCATGAGAATGAATGTCTAAGGTGTATTTTGGTTGATAGAACTTGAGTTTAATGCTTGTTAGTCATTTAATCACAAATGGAAATTTGATATTGATTAAGTGATTAACAAAGATGTTAGTGTCATAAGAGTGAATTAATCTTATTAACGTGTTCTAGACCTAAGGATTAATATTGATTGTGTGTATTAGCATCATTAGTTAACTGTCTTGATGATTAGATGATGATGATTTAGGTTGATCTTTGTTAAATCTTTCACTTAGGTTGGTTTTTAATGCTAGATTTGATAAGATAAACCAAAGTTTAGAGCTGCACCTAGATTAGGTAGTTCTAGTTGGTGTGACAAACCAATCTAGAGCTACACCCTAGGATTTATGGTCTCATCCCATGCATTAGGGAGAGATTCGAGTAAACGGTGTTAGTGCTAGATTAGGTTTATCCATTCGAGTCTTGAACTTAGGCATTTCACTCCTAACCCGAGTTTAAATGAATTGCTTGAACAAAACCTTTTGTGAGCTTTTCTTGCCTAGCCAACGAGAGTTGATGTCTAGGGTGATTAGTGAAATAAGTGGGATTGGAGATTAATGCTTGTTAATCATCTTATCACAAACGATGGTTTGTTCTTGATTTAGTGATTAACAAAGTGATTAGTGCCACGAGAGTTGATTAGTCATAATTGTGAATTCCATGTTCTAGGATAGTGTTTGATTGTTACCCATCTCATTGATAGCTTAGTTTATGATCCACATTTCTATCTTTGTTTTCCTTCTTGCATTTGTTTTCTTTAGTTTAAAAACATAAAAACCCAAAAACAATTTCTCTAGCTTATGAAGTTTCATGTATTCTTAGTGCTTCAATCTTAACCTCTTTGGTTCGATCCTCAAATACTACAATGAAATAAGTAGGTTTGAGTAATTGATATAAGCTTAACACAAATTCTACTTATCAATTTGGCGCCGTTGCCTTGGAGGTTTAGCATTGATCATTAGGATTTTGATTCTTCTTAAGACTAGAGCTTTTTATTTTATTTTGTTGCTAATCTTTTCATGTTTCTTGTGATTTTCATGAAGGGAGTGACAATGAGGAAGCAACTCTCTTGTTAGCTCAAATAGCCATGTGCCACCTTTGGAATGGTTCACCTCGCCTTAACCCTAACCTTCTTTCAAACCTACATTACTAGTGTGTGTCGTGAGGCCTAATTTCGAATGAACTTAGCAAAAAATGTTGAGTTTGGAACGACAAGGGGAAGCTTCCATGTAGAACTAGCTCACACATCATTGAGCTAGACATAGGCTAGGATGGATAGGTTTGGGTTTTGGGTGATTGATTGAAAGAAAAGAGAGAGTGAAAAAATGGAAAGAGATGGGAGGAGAAGATGGGGATAAGCAATTGATTGAGATTGTTGGCAAAAGAAAGTTGGTTTAGCTCAAAGTGATAAGAAAATAGTCTCTAGCTTTGAAAATAAAGAAAAGAAGCCAAAATGGCTCAAGCTAGAAAAGAAATGAAAGAGACTAGAGAAAGCAAAAGAAGAGCTAAGGAAAGAAACTTGTGAAAGCCAAACAATTTGCTCATAAGGCGAAGAAGAAAATCCCCTAAATTGTTTGAAAGGAAAAGAAGTGATGAAACATTGTGGTTTAAGAAGGCAAACGGCCTTGTGAAAAAAAGGGTAGCTTGGAAAGGGTCACCTTGGGTTTAGAAGTAGGAGTGAAGTTCATATCGGGGCATTGGGTAGATGGAAGTCATCCTTGTATGCATCGGTTGATCCTTACTCTTAGCATTTTGCCGAAGTTCGTTCTTTCATGAGAGATCCCTTGCATCGGAATACCCACATTGTTTGAGATCACTTTTATCTCAAGACCTCTCCCTTAGCCAAATGAGTTCACTTGATTTGTATGAGCATGATTCACCATTTGCACTTAATGAATGTCAAAGAGTTGGATGATAGGAATGCTTTTGGATGCTAAGGCTTAGACCCATTTCGTTTTGAAAAGAGTATGGCTAAATCTTTTAAAGTAGAGGTTGTTTGTGCATAATATAACCTTTCTCAAGGGCATTGATTCAAATTCTTTTGTTAATATTCTCGGATTTAGTCTTCCACTTTCAAACCTCTCTCTCTACTTGTTTGTTTGCTTGAGGACAAGCAAATGAATAAGTTTGGGGGAGTGAACGGTGCATAAAGGAGTGCATCGATCGATGCAACACCATCGAGAAGTTCAAAAGGTGAAGCTGGGAATGCAGAGTCATGCAGAAGCGTCTGAAGTTTGGCATTCTTTGAAGGTCTTCCCACCAATGGATCGAGCTGAACTTTTTTACACAACATGGATCTGTGAATTATCTTTCATTTGCAAGTGGTTTGAAGAAAATCAATAGTGCGATCAAGAGTTATACCCGATTTACTGAACAGGTCAATCTGCCTCGCAGAAGAAGCATGCACCAAACATGGAGGCTTGCATCGATCGATGCAAATGTTCAGGAGCTTCAAAATCGACTGATGCATACCTTGCATCGATCGATGCACTTCCCAGACAAAAAATGCAGTTTCTAAAATTCATGTTTTGCCCCAGAATCGTCCTATTTTAACATAATCCGCCCAAGACCCTATAAATACTTATTTTTAGCCTCTTTGAAGGCTAAGCTTTATTTTTCTCAGACATCTTTCATCTCTTTCAATTGTATGCTTCAGAGAAGATCACTGAACCACTTCTGACAGCCTTGGAGTAGATTTTTGAACCCTCTTATTACTTTTATCAATTTAATCATGTTTTCCTTTTTATCTCTTTGTGATTTCTCTGATTCCATGCCGGAGTAGTCTTATAGTTAGATTTAGGGTTTCAAGAGAATCCATGAATCATTGGATTAGACGCAGATAGGGATTTATCTTTGGAGGTTTTCGCTTACTATTGCTTAGGCTTAATTGATCACTTAGTCTCTGATCTAGGGTTTAATCTATACCACAGAAGTGTCGTAGGTTGCTAGAAAGAACATAAGCGAGCGAATTGTCCCAGCCAACGGAAGTTGATGTTAAGGCGCTTCGTGAACATATTGAACCTATTTGTTAATGCTGGTATAGAACTCTAGGTTCAACGGAAGTTAGGATTTTAGGTTGCTAGATTTAGTAATCAATGCCAAGAAAGTGGATTGGTTAGATATTTATGTTTGAGTTTGAAACTTCTGTTTAATCTTTCCCTGAATAGTTGTGTGATTAATGATCTTTGGATTCATGCGAAGAAACCCTCGACCTAACGTTTTTCTCTTATTGAATTTACACTGTTTTTAGTTATTTTCATTACTTTGCAAATCAACCCTTATTATCGTCTTGGCTTAATTTCATCTTGTGAGAATCGTAGAGTACCCTTGGTCTCTGTAGATTCGATCCTAAAGTACTACATTGACATACTGTTATGATTGCAGTAGTGTGCACTTTAGTTATTAATTGACTGTGTGAAAATACCTAAATCACCAACAAATCCCATACAGAAAATGTTATATCCCATGATTAGAGAATAGAAGATGAAAGATTAGAAAGATTAAGAAACTAAAACCTTAGATTGCATAAACAAAAAATAGATATCTCTTAAAAAAATCTAAGAATCCTAAAAAGAAGTTTTGTTGCGAGAGAAAAATATATAAAAGAAAGCATATATCACAAAAATTAGGTTTCTAAATATTTATAGCAAAAGGTGGGAGAACCGGGTCAACCCGGGACAAACCGGGTGTTGACTTGGTTGAATATGGGTTGAGATGGTCCATACCGACCGGATCTTAGTCGGTATGGCTGGGTCGGTACGGGTCCTAGTGCTGATGCCGCCCAAGGGATGTCGGCTGAATGCTGGCCGGTACTGAGAGCCCTGAAGATGAGTGTCGGGTGAGTCTTGGCTAGTATGTAGAGTGGCTTGGGTCGGCATTGATCCTTGTGCTGATACAGACCAAGGGATACCGGCTGAATGCTAGCCGGTAATGGACGTCCTGAAGATGGATACCAGGCGAGGATAGATCGACATGGAGATGTGTCTTTGGCCAGCATGGATCCATGTGCTGATGCCGACCAAGAGATACCGCCCAAGTGTTGGCTGGTATGGGCTGTCTTGAAGATGCATGCCGGGTGGCTTTTGGTCGGCACGGAGTTGGGATTAGACGCATATAGGGATTTATCTCTTGAGGTTTTCGCTTACTGTTGTGTTTATTGCTTAGGCTGAATTGATCACTTAGTCTCTGATCTAGGGTTTTATCTATACCACAGAAGTGTCGTAGGTTGCTAGAAAGAACATAAGCGAGCGAATTATCCCTAGCCAACATAAGTTGATGATAAGGCGATTCGGGAACATATTGAACCTATTTGTTAATGCTGGTCTAGAACTCTAGGTTCAACAGAAGTTAGGATTTTAGGTTGCTAGATTTAGTAATTAATGCCACGGAAGTGGATTGGTTAGATATTTATGTTTGAGTTTGAAATTTGTGTTTAATCGTTCCCTGAATAGTTGTCTGATTAATGATCTCTGAATTCCTGTGAAGAAACCCTCGACCTAACGTTTTTCTCTTATTGAATTTACACCGTTTTTAGTTATTTTCATTACTTTGCAAATCAACCCTTATTATCGTCTTAGCTTAATTTCATCTTGTGAGAATCGTAGTGTAACCTTGGTCTATGTGGATTAGATCCTAAAGCACTACATTGACATATTGTTATGATTGCAGTAGTGTGCACTTTAGTTATTAATTGACTGTGTGAAAACACCTAAATCACCAACAAATCCCATAGAGAAAATGTTATATCCCATTATTAGAGAATAGAAAGATGAAAGATTAGAGAGAATAGAAAGATGAAAGATATCTGGGTGTTGACTCGATCGAATATGGGTTGAGATTGTCCATACCGACCGGATCTTGGTCGGTATGGCTGGGTCGGTATTGGTCCCAGTGCTGATGCCGCCTAAGGGATGTCGGCTGAATGCTGGCCGATACTGAGAGCCCTGAAGATGAGTGCCGGGTGGGTCTTGGCCGGTATGTAGAGTGGCTTGGGTCGGCATGTATCCTTGTGCTGATACCGACCAAGGGATACCGGCTGAATGCTAGCCGGTAATGGACGTCCTGAAGATGGATACCGGGCGAGGATGGATCGACATGGAGATGTGTCTTTCTCCAGCATGGATCCATGTGCTGATGCCGACCAAGAGATACCGCCTAAGTGTTGGCTGATATGGGCTGTCTTGAAGATGCATGCCGGGTGGCTTTCGGTTGGCACAGAGTTGGGCTTGGGTCGGTATTGATCCATGTCCCAGTACCGACCAAGAAATACCGACCAGAGGTGGGTCGGTATGGTCGCCTAGAACCCCCATTTTCTTCTATCCTCCTCTTCTTGATCCATGGCCGAGTGTGCTTGGCTCCAAGGTCTCCCAATCACCTCCAAAATGCCTCAAAGTACCTAAATAAACTCCAAAACCATGCAAGACTCACTAGGACCTAATGCAAACTCTAATTAGGACCTAAACAGTAAAGAAAACTATAAAAAACACATGCATGAAACCAAAAATGCTAAGTTAAATGCATGATAAAATGAGTAAAATATGAGAATATCAAGATGCGAGCCATTCGATCGCAAGTGCATGGAACCCGACTGTATGCTAGAGAAAACACAGAGAACACCTTTCACGGCTCACATCACCGCCTTTCGCATAGCGATGGGCCGAGCCAAATTCAAGGAGAACAAAAGAGATGCTGGTTAATGCCTCCTGTTCGTGGAACATCTGAATGGAGCTTCCTCGAATGGTTCTCAAGACTCGATCGTAACTCGATCGACAATTTTCGACAACTGTCCGGCGAATTCCTGAAACAATACTCTATGTTCATGGAACGAGGGACTTCCGACACCGACTTATGGACCATGGCGCAGGCACCAACTGAGACGTTGCGAAACTTCATGGGGCGATTCAAGACGTTGGTCTCAAGGGTCGAAGGCGTAAGTGACCGAGCCGCTCTCATCGCTTTAAAGAAAGCGCTTTGGTACGAATCAGATTTTTGAAAAGAAGTAGCATTGAACACATCTCAGACGATCCAAGACGCTATGCACCGATCATAACGTTTTGGGTATGGCACTTCGTCATGTTTCGCCAAAGTAGAAGCACTAGGTCGTGAAGTCAAAAGAAGGGCCGACACCACCTCGTCAGTCAAGGCAGGAGGCTCGAAAGGATTGTCGAAAGTCTTTCTGACGTCCTCAACGGCGGTCACTTTGGGAATCACCACCTCGGTAGTGATGAGCTCATTAGGAGCTTCGGCAACTCGTTTTGCTGCCTCGGTTGCCTTCCTCTCTTTCTTCTCACGAATCAACAATATTTTCACCATAGTTGTTCTAATGTTCTCTGAAGATGAAGGGTCCGAACTGACTGAAATTCCAAAAAGAAGGGCTCGGGCTTTCTCTACTCTCCTCAAGGAAAAATGTTTTCCCCAATGAATTCTCCTAGAAGACAACGCCTCTAACACCTCGGCAAAATTGTCTGGAATCGGAGGAAGAAATTCACGATCTACAAAAAGAAAAACTAGATCAGTTATCCATATCAAATGATCCACAAAGCCCAAAATCTACGAATCAACTACCAAGTGGTCCCCAGCTCGTTTTGACCAATGATAACACCGTATTTTTACCTGTTTTACTATCTATTTTAGAACACTTTAATAATTGTTTCATTCACTTTTATATGTTTTTATTACGGTTTTCGCGTATTTGTAGTTTCAAGACTCTTTTCAGGTTACTTAGGCAAAAACCAGATTTTCGGCTCAGAGTTAAACCGTTAGAAATTCAACTGCCAAAGAGGTTCTTCTCACCGTCTGATCCAGCCCAATTTTGGAGATACTCAAGAAGGTCCAGTTACCTTTCCATTCAAAGTGATTTTAGGACGATCCAACTGTTCAATAAGATACATTAAGATCAAGACGTCCCAATTCACCTTTGGCAGAAGCCCTCCATCGACGGCCAAGAGGCAGTTTTCCGCGGCCAGGAGAGCTCCACCCGCGGCTAAGGTCTGTTTCACCGCAGCCAGAAAACATGGACATGTGTCCAAGCCAGTTTCATCCCGAAAGCCCAATTGCAAGGCCCGTTCAATTCTCGTCAACTCAAAACCCTAAAGACCTACGAAACCAAAGCTCAAGACCTATAAATATGTGTTTTAAGAGATAAAAACCGTGTGCTTGCTTTTACACCATTTTAGATTAGTTTCGTTCTTACTTTTTGCTCTTTACTTCTTGTCATTTACTTTTGATACTAAAGCAGTAGTTATAGTATAGCTAGGGGTCGAACCACAAAGACTCACGGAGATCACACAATAGATTGTATAGTATCAAATCAAGCTAAGCAATCAGATGAAACAAAAGCAATAAACAGTAAAAGGATTGTAAATTCGATTGGAGAAAGATAGGCTCAGGGTATTTCTCAGGAAATCAATGAATGCAGACAAACTAACTAGCAGGATTCAGATTTAGCGCGGTTCTTGAACTCAAATCACTAAGGTATAATTAACCAACTGTCGTTACGAGAATTATCTAAATCTAAATCCTAGGAATTCCAAATCTCTTTGCGAATCCTAAAGTCTAAATCAGCTTTAATATCAGGTTTGATATGTTCACAAATCAATTAAACCAAATCTCTTTGCGAATAATCAATTTGCTCACCTAATGTTCTATCAGGTAATTAATCGCACTGTCGTGCCTAATCGAATCCTAAAGTTCCAGATTCGTCAACCTAGAATTAGCTTCGAACACAACCTAAGGTGAAGAACTAATTCATATGGTGAATCCTAAACAGATAATCAATCTAGCATTCAGAGAAAACCCTTATGAGAACCCTAAACCTAAAGTGGATCTACTCAGACATGGAGAATGAAACAATCAACATAACTGAATAAATCATCAAATAAATCAGAAAGAGTAATAAGAGGGTTCGAAATCTTCTCTCGGAGGAAGGGAGTTTCAGATTTGTCTTCCTCACAAAACCAAAGTAAAATAAAGCATAGCCTAAAAGTGGCTGTAAAATCCCTATAAATAACCTAAATCACGTTTTGGGGCTTCTTGAAAATATTTTAGACTTCTGGACCAGGTTGCAATTCTTCAACTCTTCATTAAAGTTGCGTGTCGTGCCTGCTGTGATGAGTGTCGATCGATACCAAGGGGGTATCGATCGATGCATGCTTGACGTTAAATCGGGTACTCAGCAACATTAACTTCAGCTTTTCTCCAAACTGCTCCAGAAAGCTCCAATATTTCCAATTATGCTTCAAAACGTGCTAAAACCTGTAAAAGACTCTAAGGGACTACAAAATACTAGAAAGGCTCTATAAAACGGACTTATATCATGGCTTAAAAGGGGTAAAAACCATGATATATCAACTCCCCCAGACTTAGCCTTTGCTTGCCCTAAAGCAAATAGAAGACTAAACCAAAGAAAGAGGTTTGAAAACACGGAGACTCACCTGTTCATTAACCATCGAAATGACCCTCTTCCCAAGTACCCAAGTGTCACCTAACCAGCTTTCGATCTAACCACCATGTACTTCTCCGTAGACATTTGCAGCTTTTCCAGACTCCACACATTATCTCGCAACATAGTTCAAATAAAGCCATCATCACCAGTTCCATCGCTGCAGCCAATGTTAAAGAACCTTCTAGATTCTTTACCATACAATATCATGACAAGGAACCACCTTTTTCTCACTTTTTGTATCACTTTCTCTCCCCCAGACTTATTTCTTATTATGTTCTCTCTTTTTTTTTAGATCTGCATATACACATCAAGGTCTGAAACGCGAGTATTGATGGTGTTTGCCACCGAATCCCCGGTTCTTCCCTCTCTATGTATCAAAGGTTTAGGCGAATAGTGGTATCACGGGAAATTTTCCTAACCTCGCTTTCAACCTTTGTGTGATCATTCCCTCTTAAGTAGAACAATGGGATCGCTGGAAATTTTCCTAGCCCTCTACTCAGAAGAAAATCATCTCATCTTTTATGCTCTTATTAATCAACTTATAACAGGGGAGAGAGATACCATAACTCTAAACACATGGGTTCCTTTATCAGATATGAATGATGAACCAAGCTCTTTAAACACTAACCACATTGATGAAGTGCAAAAATTTGGTTCAAGCTTCAGAAGAACTCTGCTGGAGACATGGATGTTTTCTAGTCAACTGGTCAGTCTTTGGATTTTTCATTAGTCGATCTAGAACCGATCCTGTAGCACTGTGCACTCAAAAACAAAATCACATCAATAGGTTCAAGCACATGATCATCATCTCCAACAAGTTTTGACTCAATAAATCGATTTTGACTCGATAAAATAACTGACTCTAAGAAAAACAAAAACAATGTCAGCAGACACCTCCCCCAGACTTGAACAACACTGTCCCCAGTGTTATCTAGCGTAGAGTCAGTAAAAGAAACAAAAGAACAGAATAAAATTGGGAAAACAAGAAGTTACCTTGCTGGAACATTGGGTATCGACCGACACACAGCTTGGTATCGATCGATACCAGGCTTAAGTCGATATACTGAACCGTACATTCGCGATTGGTGTCGAGCGATACCAATGGGGTATCGATCGACACTAAAGCGATTTCGAGTTTTGCTCCTTGTTTATCCTGACACAAACACAAAACGAAAATTGAAAAAGAAAAAGACTCAAAAGCAGGCTCACCAGTGGGTTGCCTCCCACCAAGTGCTCGTTTTACGTCATTAGCTTGACTGTAACGCCCTTCAGGCAGGATAAGAATGAGAGCTTGCATCAAAACAGGCTCCACAACTTGACATTGCTATCTTCAGAGTTTTGCGCAACATACTCTCCACAAACTCTTTTCCTTTCTCTTCCAGCTCAGAATTAAGAAGAACTCTAGCCTTAGAGAATGGTTTTGACGCTCCTTTGCACTTCACCTTGTACTCAATCGAGTTTCCATCATAGTTCTGAGGGATTAAAGTGACATGGGGATTCTCGACTCTTTTGCTCTTCACCCTCTTCTTTGTTGCCTTAGCCTTCTTGACAACTTCCTTGGGGATGTTGGGCGGTTCAACCGAAACGTCTATGACAGTTGGCTTGTCAGGAGGCTCTTCCAAAAGATCTGCTGCTAATGTCTCTCATGTGACAAACTCGACACAAGAGACACGTGTGGGAATTCCTCTAGTAGGTATGGCATCATAGTAGACATCTCCGTCAATGTAAGAGAAAGACATTCTCTTATTAGGTGTGTCTATGATCGCGCCAGCAGTAGCCATAAACGGCCGTCCCAGGAGCAAAGACACTTCATATCCTTCGCTCATCTCCACAACCTGAAAATTAGTGGGCACCAGACAATCTCCTACTTTGATCATCAAATCAGAGATTGTACCATATGGAATTGAGGTTGAAGAGTTCGCGAATGTGATAGATTGATATGCTCAAATTATTACCCTAAACATTAGTAAAGCAGTTGTTGCAGTATATCTGGGGTCGAACATAAGAACTCAGAGAAATCACACAATAGATTGTATAATGTCAAATCAAGCTAAACAATTCAGATTAAACGAAAGCAGTAAACAGTAAACGAGTTGTAAATCGATGGGAAAGAGATAGGTTCAGGGATATTTCTCAGGAAATCAATGAATGCAAAATAAACTAACTAATCAGGGTTCAGGTTACGCACGGTTCTCGAACTCAAATCACTATAGTATAATTAACCAACTGTCGTTGCGAAAACTATCTAAATCTAAACTTCAGAATCCCAAATTTCTTTGCAAATCCCTAAGAATAAATCAGCCTTAATTTCAAGTTTGATATGTTCACAAATCAATTAAACCAAATTTCTTTGCGAATAATCAATTTGCTCACCTAGGTTCTATCAGGTAATTAATCGCACTGTCGTGCCTAATCAATTATCCTAAGATCTAAGTTCTAGGTGATCAATCTAGAATTAGCTTTGAGAACAACCTAAGGCGAAGAACTAATTCAGATTATGAACCCTAAATAACTAATCAACCTAGCATTCAAAGAAATCCCTTATGAGAATCCCCAAACCTAACAAGAGATCTACTCAGACATGGAAATTAAATCAATAAACATGTTTGAATAAATACTCAATAGAAAATAAGAAAGAGTAACAAAAGGGTTCAAAATCTTCTCTCGACGAAAAGAGTATCAGACTTGTCTCCCTCAAAAGCTCTCTCACAAATCCAGAATAAAATAAGCATAGCCAACAAAGTGGCTGTAAAATCCCTATAAATAACTAAATCACGTTTTGGGGCTTCTTGTAAATATTAAAGACTTCTGGACAAAGTTGCAATTCTTCAACTCCTCATTAAAGTCGCGGGCCGTGTCTGCTGTGATGAGTGTCGATCGATACCAGGGGGTATCGATCGATGCTCGACATGAAATCGGGTACTCAACAACACGAACTTCAGCTTTGCTCCAAAATGCTCCAGAAAGCTCCAATATCTCCAATTATGCTCCAAACGTGCTAAAACCTGTAAAAGACTCTAAAACACTACGAAATAGCAGAAAGACTCTATAAAATGGACTTATATCATGGTCTAAAAGGGGTAAAAACCATGATATATCAACTCCCCTAGACTTAGCTTTTGCTAGCCCTCAAGCAAAACAGAAAACTAAACCAGAGAAAGAAGTTTGAAAACGCGGAGACTCACCTGTTCAGGAACCATCGCAGAGATCTTTTTCCCAAGCACCCAAATGTTACCTAACCAGCTTTTGATCTAACCACCATGTACTTCTCCGTAGACAATCGTAGCTTTTCCAGACTCCACACATCATCTCGCAGCATTGTTCAAATAAAGCCCTCATCACCAGTTTCATCGCTGCAGCCAATATTCAAGAACCTTCTAGATTCTTTACCATACAATATCATGACAAGGAACCATCCATTTTCACACTTTTTGTATCACTTTCTCTCCCCTAGTCTTATTTCTTATTATGTTCTCTTTTTTTTTTTTCAGCTCAGCATATACACATCAAGGTATGAGACGCGAGTATTGATGGTATTAGCCACCGAATCCCCGGTTCTTCCCTCTTAATGTATCAAAGGATGTAGGCGAATAATGGTATCAGGGAAAATTTTCCTAACCTCGCTTTCAACCTTTGTGTGATCATTCCCTCTTAAGTAGAATAATGGGATCGCTGGAAATTTTCCTAGCCCTCTACTCAGAAGAAAATCATTTCATCTTTTATGCTCTTATTTACCAACTTATAACAGGGGAGAGAGATACCATTACTTTAAACATATGGGTTCCTTTGTCAGACATGAATGATGAATCAAGCTCTGTAAACACTAACCACATCGATGAAGTGCAAAAATTTGGCTCAGGCTTCAGAAGAACTCTGCTGGAGACATGGATGTTTTCTAGGCAACTGGTCAGTCATTGGATTTTTCATTAGTCGATCTAGAGCTGAACCTGCAATACTGGTCACTCAAAAACAAAATCAAAACAACAATTCAAGCACATGATCATCATCTCCAACAAGTTTTGACTCAATAAAATGTTTTTGACTCGATAAAAACCTGACTCTAAGAAAAACAAACACAATGTCAGCAGACACCTCTCCCAGACTTGAACAACACTGTCCCCAGTGTTATCTAGCCTAGAGTAGGTAAAAGAAAATAAAAGAACATAATTAAACGAAGAGAAACAAGAAGTTACCGTGCTGGAACGTCTGGTGTCGACCGACATACGGCCTGGTATCTATCGATACCAGGCTTAAGTCGACATAATGAACCAAACATCCGGGATTGGTGTCGATCGATACCAATGGGGTATCGATCGACACTAAGGCGATTTCGAGTTTTGCTCGTTGTTTATCCTGACACAAACACAAAACGAAAAATGCAAAAGAAAAAGACTCAAAAGCAGACTCACCAGTGGGTTGCCTCCCACCAAGCGCTCGTTTAACGTCATTAGCTTGACTGTAACGCCATTCAGGCTGTGGGTGCATTATCCAAAGGCATTATCTGCCCTGTTGGAATCCCGGCTTTCGCCCAATAGTGTTTCACCCTCTGTCCATTGACAGTAAACTCATCGCCTGTAGGACTAATCAGAACAACAACTCCATGTGGTCTGACCTCCTTGATGGTAAAAGGACCTGACCAACGAGAACGCAGTTTACCAGGAAACAATTGCAAACAAGAGTTATAAAGAAGTTCCTGGTCGTTTGGCTCGAAATGTCTGGAGATGATCTTCTTATCATGATAGGCCTTAGTCCTCTCCTTGTACAGCTTCGAGTTCTCGTAGGCGTGGTGCCTAATCTCATCAAGCTCGTTCAGCTGAATCAACCTCCTTTCTGCAGCAGGCTTGATGTCAAAGTTCAGCAACATCGTCGCCCATGCTGCCTTGTGCTCAATCTCCACTGGAAGGTGACATGCTTTCCCATACAGCAAGTGAAATGGTGTAGTACCCAGCGGTGTCTTGAAAGCAGTCCTGTAAGCCCATAGCGCATCATCCAACTTTGTAGACCAAGCCTTCCTAGAAGCACCCACTGTCTTCTCCAAAATTTCCTTGATTTGCCTGTTGGAGACCTCGACTGGCCCACTGGTCTGAGGGTGATCTGGAGTAGCTACGCGATGATTTACATCATATTTCCTCAGCAATCTCTCGAAAACCTTGTTAATAAAGTGGCTGCCACCATCACTTATAACAATTCACGGCACTCCAAATCGTGGGAAGATGATGGTCTTAAACAGCTTAAGAACCACCGAAGAGTCGTTCTTTTTACTAGCAATCGCTTCCACCCATTTGGTACATAGTCCACAGCAACCAGGATGTACCTGTTCTTGTATGACGAGGGAAAGGGAACCATAAAATCGATGCCTCAGCAATCGAAAAATTCAATCTCAAGGATGAAATTATGTGGCATCTCGTGTCTCTTACTGATCTTCCCTCTCCTTTGACAAGCATCGCACTGCGAAATGAAGGCATGAGCATCCTTGAACATAGTAGGCCACCAGAAGCCTGCTTGAAGAACTTTGGAGACCGTCTTGAAGGTAGCAAAGTGTCCAGCATACTCCGATCCATGACAATAAAAGAGAATCGCAGGCACCTCAGACTCTGCAACACATCTTCTGTAGATACCATCTGAGCAGTGCTTGTAGAGGTAAGGCTCATCCCAGTAGAATCGTCTCATCTCACGCATAAACTTCTTCTTCGCATACTTTGTGGGATGCTTGGGCTCAGTCTCTACAGCAAGATAGTTAGCAATGTCAGCATACCATGGTCGTGCAGGACTAGATACAGCAGCTGTATAGACGTCAAAAGAGTTAAAGTGTGCTGCAGGCAGAACAGGGTCGGATCGAGTATGGTATCGATCGATACTAGGTGAGGATCGATTGATACTGAAGGTCTGCACTCGTGAAAATTGCAGATTTTCGGAGTGATCATCAAGTGGTTGAGTTTCAATGAACTAAATACCCTCTTCTGGTAAGAAATCATCAATAGGCACGACTTCATCGACCTTTATGCGCGATAAGTGGTCAGCAACTCCATTCTCAACTCCTTTCTTGTCCTTGATCTCGATATCGAACCCTTGAAGTAAAAGAACCCATCGGCATAGATGAGGCTTGAAGTCCTTGTTCTTCAGCAGGTACTTGAGAGCAGCATGGTCTGTGTGAACAATAACCTTGCTCCCAATCAAGTAGGACCGGAATTTCTCAAAAGAGAAGACAACTGCAAGCAACTCTTTCTCAGTGGTGCTGTAATTTCGCTGAGCATCATCCAACGTCCTGTTGGCATAGTAAATAGCATGGAACTTCTTGTCTTTCCTCTGACCCAACACAGCTCCAACATCAAAATCACTCGCATCACACATAACCTCAAAAGGTAAATTCCAATCAGGTGGTTGGACTACAGGAGCACTCACCAATGCCTTCTTGATCTCCTCGAAGGCTACAAGGCAATCAGATGTGAAATCAAACTTGACTTCCTTACATAACAGGGCTGTGAGTGGGCGTGCAAGCTTAGAGAAATCCTTGATGAACCTCCTGTAAAACCCAGCATGACCAAGGAAGCTTCGTATCTCAGGAACAGATCGTGGAGGGTGCAAGCTCATCATGACCTGAATCTTAGCTTTGTCGACTTCGATCCCCGCCTTAGAAACCTTGTGCCCAAGAACAATGCCATCTTGTACCATGAAGTGGCACTTCTCCCAATTAAGAACCAAGTGCTTCTCCTCGCATCTTTGAAGTACCTTGCACAAGTTATCCAGACAATCCTTGAATGACGATCCATACACAGAAAAATCATCCATGAAAACCTCCATAAACTCTTCAGTCATATCTGTGAAAATCGACATCATGCATCACTGAAAGGTCGCTGGAGCGTTACATAATCCAAATGACATTCTTCTGTAGGCGAATGTGCCATAAGGACATGTGAAGGTCGTCTTTCCCTGGTCCTTTGTATGTATAGGAATCTGGAAAAAGCCTGAGTACCCATCAAGAAAACAGTAGTATGGGTGACTCGCTAACCTCTCCAGCATCTGGTCAATGAATGGCAACGGGAAGTGATCCTTCCTTGTAGCCGCATTCAGCTTCCTGTAGTCAATAGACATCCTATGACCAGTGATTTTCCTTGTAGGGATCAGCTCGTCCTTCTCGTTCTTAACCACAGTTATGCCTCCTTTCTTAGGCACAACGTGAACTAGACTAACCCAAGAACTATCCGAGATGGCATAGATAATCCCTGCTTCCAACAGCTTTATCACTTCCTTCAGGTTCGGGTTCAGCCTCCTCTGACACTCAATCGAAGACTTTGACACATCCTCCAGGTGAATCTGATGCATGCACAAGTCTGGTGCTATACCTGAAATGTCAGCAAGAGAATAGCCAAGAGCTTTGCGATACTTGCGCAGCTTGCTCAGCTGTAAGGCATTCTCGAAATGTCAGCAAGATGAAATCTGCTGGGATCAAGCAATTTCAAATCTTGATTGGGACATCTTCGAGTAGTCCCTCTGGAAGTCGCACTTAGCGATCAGCAAGTACCAGCGAAATCCTTATAGATTGGAAATATGTCATTCCCATTCGCTTGGCTACTGAGTGTGGCATAAGGTTCACACTCGACCCAATATGGCAGAGAGCATGCTTGAATCTCTCTGTGAAGATAGTGCAATCCAAAACAAAACTCTTTGGGTCTGGCAGTTTCTTGGGAATTTTGTTGAGTAGAATCTCACTACACTCAGCTGTAATCATCATGACACCTTCTTCAAGGCTCAGACTGCTAGACACCATCTTCTTCATGTACCTCCTGAAAGCTGGAGAAGTCTTGATAGCATCAACAAACGGAAGCTCCAAAACCAACTTGTCTAACATAACCTTGCATCTAGCATCCTCCCATTCCTTCCTTGTCAGCTTAGGAAGTATAGGATAAGGTATCTTGGGGATATACACCCTCTCCTTGACAATCTCGGGCTCCTTCATGACCTGTGTATCAGCATCGATCGATACTTGAGGGGTATCGATCGATACACGGGATTTTGGATCCACTCGTGCAGATGTCTGGACCGGTATCGATCGACACTGGCTGGTATCGATCGATACCTGAGGATTTTCAGAATCCCAATCGTCATCTCCAGCAAGATCGACGAAATTTTCTGCGATTGGACTGTCTTTTACTCCTGTAAGCACCTCTTTTCCACTCCTCAAAGTGATGGCGTTGATGTGTGCCTTTGGATTCTCAGTTTTCCCTGGAAGAAAACCTTCCTGCCTCTTTACAGCTGCTGTTGTCTGAGCAACCTGAGTTTCCAGCTTCCTCTGGGAGAGACTGATGGCTTCGATTTTCCCATTCAGATCTATGTACAGCGAGTCAAACTTCCCATTGAAATCCCCCTGCAACTTATGCTGTCCCTGAAGAATCTGTTCCATCATGGATTCCATCATACTCTCCATGGTTTTTGGAGAGATGGGTTGGTATGAAGAATTCCCAAAATTTCGAGTGAAATCGCTGCTCTGAAGTGGTTTCTGAGTAAATTCTTTGCTCCGAAACCAGATTGGTTCCCCTCAAACTTTTACCCACCTTGCTGATTGTTGTTGTTGAAGTTTCGGTTGTTGTTGTTCCCAAATCGTTGACCCTGAAAACCAGAACCACCAACGTAGTTAACATCCTCTTCTTCTTCTTCCACATTAGCGACTTCATCAGCAAAGTGCACAGATTTCTTCGACTTCCCGATCAGAAAATCCAGTTTGGCCTGCACGTCAGCAATCTGCGATCTATCAACTCCTCCAGCCTGCTTCTCCCGCTCGAAATCAGCATTCTTGGTGCTATTACTAGATGCCAAGTTTTCAATCAATACAACCGCATCATCTGGATACCTGGTGTTGAAGTTCCCATTACTTGCAGCATCCATACCCATCTGGTACCTCCAATCAATCCCTCTGTAGAAAATGCCCATCAGCTGAACCTGAGAGAACCCATGGTGCGGACAATCTCTCTGATAAGACTTGAAACGAATCCAAGCAGCCTTGAATACTTATGTCGGACCCTGAGAGAATTGAGAGATATTGTTCCTGAGCTCCTCGGATCTCGCATCATCATAGAAATTGTTCAGGAACGCATTCTTCGTCTCATCCCACGTAGTCAGCGAATCAGGAGCTAACTGCTTCAGCCAATAAGCAGCATCCCCACCAAGAGAGTACGGAAAAAGTTTGCAGAAAAGGAACTCATTGGGCACTCCATTGTAGTTCATACCAGTGACCAAATCTTTGAACCTTTCGATATGATCCATGGGATGCTCATGAGGTAGGCCATGGAAAGGGTTCTGACTTACAAGAGCGGAATACGCAGGTTTCAGCTCGAAGTCATTACTCTGAAAAGTTGGGATGCGAATCGCAGCTCGATTGGCATAGAACTGAACATGTCTGTTGTGCTCACCAAGTGTTCTACCTCGATCAACTCCAGCATTCCCAACGTTGGCCTGCGCAGCTGGCGCGACGATAATCTGACCAACTACAGCAGGAGGGGCAATGACGTTTCTAGCCTCATCAAGTCGTTGCCCTCTCCCATTGCACACTTGACCCTCTAGGTCTCTCAAGACTCCAGCTTCATCAGCTCTTAAAACCACTGGGTTGTTCATCCCTGATGTGTGCTTTGTCTTTCTGTTTGTGCGTTCTAAATGTGCTAGCTTCTCTAACGATAGATTGACTTGCGGAGTGCTCTTGTTTCTTCTGTTTTCACGATTAGGCATGCACCTGAAACACAAAAACCAAGAATGTTAGTAACAAAAACGCGATGAGTATCGATCGATACCAAGTGGTGTCGATCGATATCAACAAAAGAAAAAGACGAGTATCGACCGATACTAAATAGTATCGATCGATACCGACGGGCTTAGTCGAAACTCGACAGCTAAAATCTAATGGCGAAATTGAGTCCCCGGCAACGGCGCCAAATTTGATATGCTCAAATTAACACCCTAAACAGTACTAAAGCAGTTGCTGTAGTATATCAGGGGTCGAAAACAAGAACTCAGAGAAATCGCACAATAGATTGTATAGTGTCAAATCAAGCTAAACAATTCAGATTAAACGAAAGCAGTAAACAGTAAACGAGTTGTAAATCGATGGGAAAGAGATAGGTTCAGGGATATTTCTCAGGAAATTAATGAATGCAAAATAAACTAACTAATCAGGGTTCAGGTTATGCTCGGTTCTCGAACTCAAATCACTATAGTATAATTAACCAACTGTCGTTGCAAAACTATCTAAATCTAAACTTCAGAATCCAAAATTTCTTTGCAAATCCTTAAGAATAAATCAGTCTTAATTTCAGGTTTGATATGTTCACAAATCAATTAAACCAAATCTCTTTGCGAATAATCAATTTGCTAACCATAAGTTCTATCAGATAATTAATCGCACTGTCGTGCCTAATCAATTATCCTAAGATCTATGTTCTAGGTGATCAATCTAGAATTAGCTTTGAGAACAACCTAAGGCAAAGAACTAATTCAGATTATGAACCCTAAATAACTAATCAACCTAGCATTCAAAGAAATCCCTTATGAGAATCCCCAAACCTAACAAGATATCTACTCAGACATGGAAATTGAATCAATAAACATGTTTGAATAAATACTCAATAGAAAATAAGAAAGAGTAACAAAAGGGTTCAAAATCTTTTCTCGACGAACAGAGTATCGGACTTGTCTCCCTCAAAAGCTCTCTCACAAATCCAGAATAAAATAAGCGTAGCCAACAAAGTGGCTGTAAAATCCCTATAAATAACTAAATCATGTTTTGGGGCTTCTTGTAAATATTAAAGACTTCTGGACAAAGTTGCAATTCTTCGACTCCTCATTAAAGTCGCGGGTCGTGTCTGCTGTGATGAGTGTCGATCGATACCAGGGGGTATTGATCGATGCTCGACGTGAAATCGGGTACTCAGCAACACGAACTTCAGCTTTGCTCCAAAATGCTCCAGAAAGCTCCAATATCTCCAATTATGGTCCAAACGTGCTAAAACCTGTAAAAGACTCTAAAACACTACGAAATAGCAGAAACACTCTATAAAACGGACTTATATCATGGCCTAAAAGGGGTAAAAACCATGATATATCATAGATGTCGGGGAGATCGAATATCAGCTCTCAACCGCTCTGCAATTGCCCTTGACATGACATTGACACTAGCCCTTGAGTCAATGAGAGACTTTTTGAACTCAACTCCTGAGATAGAGCATGGAACCGCGAATTTCCCTGGGTCTTCCCTCTGTGTCAACTGCCGCAGCGGTAGTGACTTGCGTCTTGCCTCGATAAAGAGTACCTTAATTTATTCCTCAATTTCTCTGCAATCTTTGAAGTGACTTAGCAGAGGCCAGCCCTCTAGAGCTTCTTCAAAAGTGAACGAGTGGGGTATCCTTCGTACTCTCTTCTCAAAGCCAAGCAGCTGCTTTGGAGTGATGGGGTCTCTGAGATGTTGAGGAATAGAATTCAGCTTCTTGGGCTTGCGAACTCTTTCTTCCATCAACTCAGGCGTTTTCATAGTTTCTGGGTCGATATGCGAGGGGTATCGACCGACACCAGGTAGGGTATCGATCGACACATGTGATTTTCCATCCAATCGTGCAGGCGTCTGGACTGGTATCGATCGATACTGACTGGTGTCGATCGATACCTGATCGATTTCAGAATCCCAGTCGTCATCTTCAACAGCATCGTCGAAAGTTCCTGCATCAAAACCCTTCGCAACCACTACAGTGGCTTCTTTATCACTTCCTATGGTGATTGCATTGACGTCTGCTCTTGGATTCTCAATTTTCCCTGGAAGAATACCTTCCTGCCTTTTCACAGCGGCTGCTGTCTGAGTGACCTGAGTTTCTAGCTTCCTCTGGGTCTGATTGATAGCTTCAATTTTCCCATTCATCTCAATGTACAGAGAGTCAAACTTCCCATTGAAATCCCCCTGCAACTTATGTTGTCCCTGAAGAATATGTTCCATCATGGATTCCATCTTACTCTCCATGGTTTTTGGAGAGATGGGTTGGTACGAAGAGTTCCCAAATTGCGAGTGTTGTTGTTGTAATTGCGAGTGTTGTTGTTGAAGTTACAGTTGTTGTTGTACCCAAATTGCTGACCCTGAAATCCAGAACCACCAACAAAGTTAACATCCTCCATTTCAGCTCCACCGATATTATCGACTCCATCAGCAAAGTGTACAGTCTTGTTCGACTTCCCGATCAGGAAATCCAGCTTGGCTTGAACTTCAGAAATCTGAGATCCATCAATTCCTGCAGCCTGCTTCTTCCGCTCGAAATCAGCATTCTTGGTGCTATTGCTAGACGCCAAGTTCTCAATTAGCACAAGCGCATCATCTGGATACCTGGTGTTGAAGTTCCCATTACTCGCAGTATCCAAAGCCATCTGGTACCTCCAATCAATTTCTCTGTTGAAAGTACCCATCAGCTGAACCTGATTGAATCCATGGTGCGAACAATCTCTCAGATAGGACTTGAAACGAATCCAAGCAGCCTTAAGTGCCTCTGTTGGTCCTTGAGAAAACTGAGAAATTTTGTTCCTGAGCTCTTCGGATCTCGCATCATCATAGAAATTGCACATGAATGCATTCTTCGTCTCATCCCATGTAGTTAGCGAATCAGGAGCTAACTGTTTCAGCCAGTAAGCAGCATCCCCTCCAAGAGAGTATGGGAAAAGTTTGCAGAAAAGGAACTCATTGGGCACTCCATTGTACTTCATACCAGTGACCAAATCCTCGAACCTTTCGATATGATCCATGGGGTGTTCATGAGATAGGCCATGGAAAGGATTCTGACTTACAAGAGCGTAGTACGCAGGTTTCAGCTCAAAGTCATTCCTCTGAAAAGTTGGGATGCGAATCACAGATCGATTGGCATAGAACTGATCATGTCTGTTGTGCTCAGCAAGTGTTGTACCTCGATCAATCCCAGCATTCCCAACGTTGGCTTGTGCAGCTGGTGCGACAATCTAACCAACAACAGCAGGAGGGGAAATGACGTTTCCAGCTTCATCAAGTCGCTGCCCTCTCTCATTGCACACTTGACCCTCTTGGTCTCTCAAGACTCCAGCTTCATCAGCTCTTAAAACCACTGGGTTGTTCATCCCTGATGTTTGCTTTGTCTTTCTGTTTGTGCGTTCCACAAGTGCTAGCTGTTCCAATGACAGTTCAACTAGCTGAGTGCTCTTGTTCCTTCTAGTTTCACGAACATGCATACACCTGAAAACAAAACACTAGACATGGCACGTAAGTAACCAAAACAATACGTTGAGTATCGACCGATACTGGATGGTATCGATCGATATTAACAAAAGAAGACGACGAGTATCGACCGATACTACAGAGTATCGATCGATACTGAAAGGACCGCATATATTTTTTTTTTTGCATGTAATTAAACATTAATTATTACACAATAAACAGTACAACACAGGTACTACAGCTTACACAAGCTAACGATTTATAACAATAAAACAACTGGTATCGATCGATACTCCCATAGTGTCGATCGATACCCCAACAACAAAAACAAACCCTGGGTCCTAATTATCCCTTCTTCACTGCCTCGATTCCACGATCACGCCTTATCTTTACCTGCATCGACAAAAGTGATGCATCAACATTTGGCTAACCAAATGCTGAGTGAGATTGATCATCCAAACAACAGACTACCAATAAGCACAATCAACAATTATCAAGAATCAATTAACAACAATAATTGAACTTCCAGCACAAAGCCACAACTGGTATCGATCGATACTCTCATAGTGTCGATCGATGCCCAAACAACACACAACTCCCGACAAGGGACTGGTATCGATCGATACTAAACCAACACCTGGTATC
>PKML01016749.1:131771-148724 GCA_002933935.1 Eutrema yunnanense
TCTCTCTCTCTCTCTCTCTCTCTCTCTCTCTCTCTCTCTCTTTCTCTCTCGCTCTTTCTTTCTCTCTTTCGCGACCAACCTAGGTCTTATCCTCCAAGGATATGCTTTTATACTCGAAAGAAGATAAGAGAAGAAGACAACCAGGAGAAATCCCGACGGGTATCGATCGATACAGTCCAGTATCGATCGATACTTCCCGGAACAACTTGAATTAATTATTTTCCCCTCAATAACCAATTCTTCCGGAACACGGGCGCTACAGATACCGACGAGCTTAGTCGAAATTCTCAGCTAAAATCTAATGGCGAAATGAGTCCCCGGCAACGGCGCCAAATTTGATATGCTCAAATTAATACCTTATTAAGATACTAAAGCAGTAGTTATAGTATAGCTAGGGGTCGAACCACAAAGACTCACGGAGATCACACAATAGATTGTATAGTATCGAATCAAGCTAAGCAATCAGATGAAACAAAAGCAATAAACATTAAAAGGATTGTAAATTCGATTGGAGAAAGATAGGCTCAGGGTATTTCTCAGGTAATCTATGAATGCAGACAAACTAACTAGCAGGATTCAGATTTAGCGCGGTTATTGAACTCTAATCACTAAGGTATAATTAACCAACAGTCGTTGCGAGAATTATCTAAATCTAAATCCTAGGAATTCCAAATCTCTTTGCGAATCCTAAAGTCTAAATCAGCTTTAATATCAGGTTTGATATGTTCACAAATCAATTTAACCAAACCTCTTTGCGAATAATCAATTTGCTCACCTAAGGTTCTATCAGGTAATTAATCGCACTGTCGTGCCTAATCAATTATCCTGAGATCTAAGTTCCAGATTCGTTAACCTAGAATTAGCTTTGAACACAACCTAAGGTGAAGAACTAATTCAGATGGTGAATCCTAAACAGATAATCAATCTAGCATTCAGAGAAAACCCTTATGAGAACCCTGAAACTAAAGTGGATCTACTCAGACATGGAGAATGAAACAATCAACATAACTGAATAAATCATCAAATAAATCAGAAAGAGTGATAAGAGGGTTCGAAATCTTCTCTCAGACGAAGGGAGTTTCAGATTTGTCTTCCTCACAAAACCAAAGTAAAATAAAGCATAGCCTAAAAGTGGCTGTAAAATCCCTATAAATAACCTAAATCACGTTTTGGGGCTTCTTGTAAATATTCAAGACTTCTAGACCAAGTTGCAATTCTTCAACTCTTCATTAAAGTCGCGGGTCGTGTTTGCTGTGATGAGTGTCGATCGATACCAAGGGGGTATCGATCGATCCTTGACGTGAAATCGGGTACTCAGCAACACGATCTTCAGCTTTGCTCCAAACTGCTCCAGAAAGTTCCAATATTTCCAATTATGCTTCAAAACGTGCTAAAACCTGTAAAAGACTCTAAAGGACTACAAAATACTAGAAAGACTCTATAAAACGGACTTATATCATGGCTTAAAAGGGGTAAAAACCATGATATATCAACTTTCAAGATTGATAGAGAAGTTCTCTCCGGACCTAGTTCTTAAATTCGAGAGCCTTCTTTTTCCATCTCGTGCTTTATTTTAAGTATTACTTTGGTGCTTCTTCGTTATTAATTTTGTGTTTACTTTTACATATGTTTTCTTAAGCTTTGTTCTTCAGTTACGAGATTGGTGAAGAGGTTTTCTCCAGACTTAGTTCTTAAAATCGAGAGACTCCTTCATCAATCTTATGCTTTTTATTTAATTATGCCTTTTATTTCTATTATGTGCGAGTAGTTTAATCGTTGGGTTTAGAGGGATTATCGAGGGAAATTCTATGTTCGATAAGGATTTCACAAGGTAAAACCCTAGCCGAATTCTAGAGCTCTTTCTTATAGATCGTTGTTAATGCGTGAATCAAGCATCATGAACTAGAGGCTGATTCCAAGGTGTTAAAGAACCACCATAAGTGTTGAATCTAAACATCCGAATCGTTCATCTGTAAGAGTGTGTGACGTCGAAAGATAAGAAAGTATACTTACAGAGTGACGTGAACTAAGAAGAACCAGCGCGAACAACACGGTTTTCTGCGCGGCCAGAGATGAAAGCTATTGTTCGAGTATATAGATTGTTGGTGCGTAGGATGTACAAAAATAGGCTACGCCGTTTATTCTATTCAGTCCGTTGAGTTAAAATCTAGAATCGTGTTACTAAGAACTTAGGGGCCGTATTTGAATCGAACATACCCTAAGATATCCCTGTCGACCCAACACCGTTTTATTATTGTTTACAAATCATTTTTCCCTTTAGTTCATACCTGGTTTTACAAGCAATTTTCCGTTTTTTCGTTTTTTACAATTTACGTTAGAAAAACCCTATAAAATTTATTCTCGTTCTAGACTCCCTTGCTAATTCTCTGTCTAAGGTCTCACAGAAAAGCTTTCCATCCATGTGGATCGATACCTTAAGTACTACAACGCCCTTCTGTGCACTTGCAGAACTTTTAGGTTTACAAATTTAAAACATGAAGTTTCGGAGAACAATCTGACCGCATCAATCCTGCCAACTACTGTCTTTGCTCGAAAAGCCCGTGATGATCTTTCGAGTCCTTTTATTGCTGATGTAGAATTTCTCTGACTTAGGGACCCTTCAAATATCCAACAGATTTCGGAGATGATCAACGCCGATTTCTATATCACACTCGTAACTCTTAACCAAGATCCACACAAGATAACGAAGCCCCTGAGGCATGATTTTAGCCAAAGCAAGTTCGTGTCTCCATAGGTATCGAAGAATAACTTAGGGATCGGGAACCAAAGAAAGCACTTGTGAAAGAAACCCTCATAAATGGTGAAGTAGCCATGAAGACACGAACAATGACCCCGAGGAAACAATGAACTCGACGTCATCTGATATATCGAAATGTCGCCACAATTTCTCTTAGGACGCTTCGGTAAAAAGCGTGGAGCCAGGAGGGTCTGCTCGTTTCCTCTTGGTTCTCCTTACAGCTCATTGCCTTGACGGATTTACCAGTTGATTCGACATCATGCAACCTATTTCTATTCTTGCCTCAATGGGATCCCAAAAGAAATCCTCGTCTTCGATTTTAACTCCTTCCGGGATCACCTCGGCCTCGGGCGCCGCAACAAAGGAAGGAACCAAACCTTCAAAGGCACCACGTCGGCGGATCTAATCACCTCGGCTTTCAGAACCCCGATCAAAGGAGGATTCGCCTTGGAAGAACTCGCCTCGGCATCAGATGCCGCAATCAAAGGAGTGGTCAGTCCTCAAGGGAATTCGCCTCGGTAGATCTGTCTACCTCAGCATTTTCCGTAAGCAAAGCGGAGCTGTGACCGAGAATCGTAGCGGAGATAGTCGAGCCGACCGAATCGTTCAAACTGTCAAGATTCGACATAAAACCTCGGCAATAATTAATCGATGAAGATGGATCCACATAATGTAAGGCTCACTGAAGCTTGTATGAAGATGGATCATATAATTTGAATAACGCGGAGGCAGATCGGAAAATTGATATGCTCAAATTAATACCCTAAAAGTACTAGAGGCAGTTGCTGCAGTATATCAGGGGTCGAACACAAGAACTCAAGAAATCACACAATAGATCAGATAGATTCGAATTAAGCTAAACCAAGAGATGTAATTGAAAGCAATACGTAAACTAAACGAGTTGTAAGTTCAATGGAGGAAATATAGGTTCAGGGTATTTCTCAGAAAATCAATGAATACAGATAAACTAACTAACATGATTCAGGTTACGCACGGTTCTTGAACTCAAATCACTAAGCTATAATTAACCAACTGTCGTTGCGAGAATTATCTAAATCTAAACTTCAGAATCCCAAATCTCTTTGCAAATTCCTAAGAATAAATCAGCTTTAAAGTTCAGGTTTGATATGTTCACAAATCAATTAAACAGAATCTCTTTGCGAATAATCAATTTTCTCACCTAGGTTCTGTCATATTTCTCAATTGCACTGTCATGCCTAATCAATTAACCTAAGATCTAAGTTCTAGATTCGTCAACCTAGAATTAGCTTTGAGAACAACCTATGGTGAAGAACTAATTCAGATGGTGAATCCTAATCATCTAATCAACCTAGCATTCATAGAAAACCCTTATGAGAACCCTAAACCTAAAGTGGATCTACTCAGACATGGAGAATGAAAACAACATGATTGAATAGATCATCAAAAAAATCAATAAGAAACAGGAGTTCAGAGTTGTCTCTCCAAAAACCAAAGTAAAATCAAGCGTAATGAAAGCGTAGCCATCAAAGTGGCTGTAAAATCCTAAGAAATAACCTAAGTCACGTTTTGGGGACTTCTTGTAAATAATAAAGTCTTCTGGGCAGTTTTGCAATTCTTCAACTCTTGAAAAAAGTCGCGACTCGTGTCTGCTGCAGTGGGTATCGACCGATACTAGCCAATATCGATCGATACCGAGGCTTCAAATCGGGTACTCAGCTACACGAACTTTTGTTTTGCTCCAAAATGCTCTAGAAAGCTCCAATATCTCCAATTATGCTCCAAACGTGCTAAAACCTGTAAAAGACTCTAAAATACTAGAAAGACTCTATAAAAAGGACTTATATCATGGCTTAAAAGAGATAAAAACGATGATATATCAACTCCCACAGACTTAGCCTTTGCTTGCCCTCAAGCAAATAGAAGACTAAACCACAGAAAGAGGTTTATAAACACGGAGACTCACCTATTCATGAACCATTGCAAAGATCATTTTCCCAAGCACCCAAATGTTACCTAACCAGCTTTTGATCTAACCACTATGTAATTCTCCATAGACATTCACAGCTTTCCCAGACTCCACACATTATCCCACAACATTGTTCAAACAAAGCCCTCATCGCCAGATTCATCGCTGCAGCCAATGTTCAAGAACTTTTTAGATTCTTTACCATACAATATCATGACAAGAAACCATCCAATTTCACACTTTCTGGTATTATTTTCTCTCCCCCAGACTTATTTCTTATTATGTTCTCTTTTTTTTTTTAGATCTGCATATACACATCAAGGTCCGAAACGCGAGTATTGATGGTGTTTGCCACCGGATCCCCGGTTCTTTCCTCTCTATGTATCAAAGGCTTAGGCGAATAGTGGTATCATGGGAAATTTTCCTAACCTCGCTTTCAACCTTTGTGTGATCATTCCCTCACAAGTAGAATAATGGGATCGTTGGAAATTTTCCTAGGCCTCTACTCAGAAGAAAATCATTTCATCTTTTATGCTCTTATTTATTAACTTATAACAGGGGATAGAGATACCATTACTTTAAACACATGGGTTCCTTTGTCAGATATGAATGATGAATCAAGCTCTGTAAACACTAACCACATCGATGAAGTGCAAACAGTTGGCTCAGGCTTCAGAAGAACTCTGCTGGAGACATGGATGTTTTCTAGTCAACTGGTCAGCCTTTGGATTTTCCATTTGTCGATCTAGAACTGATCCTGTAACACTAGTCACTCAAAAACAAAATCGGAACAATAGGCTGAAGCACATGATCATCATCTCCAACAAGTTTTGACTCAATAAAACGACAATTTTTTTTTATTTTATGACTCTTAAGAAAAACAAAAACGCTGTCAGCAACTACCTCCCCCAGACTTGAACAACACTATCCCCAGTGTTATCTAGCCTAAGGTTGGTGAAAGAAAACAAAACAACAGAGTGGAATTGTGAAGAAAAGGAAGAGTTACCTATCTGGGACAGGTGTATCGACCGACACACGGCCTGGTATCGATCGATACCAGGCTTAAGTCGATACAACAAACTCTTCTCAATCGCGTAGGGTATCGATCGACACTCAGGCGATTTCGTGTCTGCTCCTTGTTTATCCTGACACAAAACACATAACGAAAAATAAAAAGAAAAAGACTATTATACAAACTCACTAGTGGGTTGCCTCCCACCAAGCGCTCGTTTAACGTCATTAGCTTGACTGTACCGCCGTTCAGGCAGGAAAAGAATGAGACCTTGCACCAAAACAGTCTCCACAACTTGACATCGCTAGCTTCAGAGTTCTGCTCAACATGCTCTCCACAAACTCCTTTCCTTTCTCTTTCAGCTCCGAAGTAAGAATAACTCTAGCCTTAGAAAATGGCTTCGAAGTTCCTTTGCACTTCACCTTGTACTCAATCGAGTCTCCATCACACTTCTGAGGGGTTAGAGTCACATGGGTAGCACTCTCGACTCTTTTGTTCTTCACCTTCTTCTTTGCTTTAGCCGTTTTGATGTCCTTCTTGGTGATAACAGAAGAACTATCTAGAAGGTCTATGACAGTTGGCTCGTCAAGAGGCTCTTCCAAAAGATCAACTACCAACTTCTCTCTTGTAACAATGGTGATGCAAGAAGTATGTGTGGGAATTCCTATAGTAGGAATGGTTTTGTAGTACACCTCCTTGTCAATGTACGAGAACGAGATTCTCTTGCTGGGTGTATCCATAATTGCACCAGCCGTAGCCATGAACGGTCTTCCAAGAATCAACTGCGTACTAGATCTTGCATGCATCTCCATAACCGCAAAATCGGTAGGAACCAGACAGTCTCCTACTTTAACCATCAAATCAGGGATTGTACAGTATGGAATCGATGCGGAAGAGTTCGCAAATGTGATAGATGTCTTGGGAGGTCGAATATCAGCTCCCAATCTCTCTGCAATTACCCTCGACATGACATTTACGCTAGCCCCCGAGTCAACGAGAGACTCTTTGAACTCAACTCCAGAGATAAAGCATGGAACTGAGAATATTCATGGGTCTTCCTTTTTGGTCGACTGCTTCATCAGAGGTGATGTACTTCTGGCCTTGATGAAGAGTGCCTTAATCTCTTCCTCAGTTTCTCTGCAATCTCGGAAATGACTTAGCAGAGGGCGGTACTCTAGAGCTTCTTCAAAAGTCAGTGTGTGGGGAATTTTTCGTACCATCTTCTCAAAACCAAGCAGCTGCTTCGGAGAAATGGGATCTCTGAGGTGTCTAGTAGTTTAGGATATGGCGCCTTAGGCTTGTACACACGTTCCTCAATCACCTCTGGTTTCTTCACAATCTCTGGTTCAGCCTGCGAAGGGTATCGATCGATACTTGCAGTGGTATCGACCGATACTGACAAATCATGTTCGAAGTCTCCTTTGACAAAGGTTTCGAAATTTCCTGTACTCCTTAAGGTGATAGCATTGACGAATTCCTTTTGTGCCTGAGCCATCTTTCCCTTTACAGCTTCTGCAGACTGAGCTACTTGCGTTTCCAGCATCTTCTGATGAGTACTAAGGGCCTCGATCCTTCCACTCAGGTCTTTGTACACAGAATCTATCTTTCCATTTAGATCCACTGAAATCTACTGCTGTCCTTGAACCAGCTGTTCAAACATAGACTTGATCTTGCTATCCGAGAGCTTAGCAGGTACAAGCTTATAAGATGAATTTCCATATGTGAGGGTGGTCCCTCCTTGCTGAGCATTGTTGTTGAAGTTTCGGTTGTTGTTCTGTTGGTATTGATTTCTCTGACCTTGAAAACCAGAACTACCAATGTAGTTAACATCCTCCATTTCATCCGCATCAGCAAAGTGGACCGCTTTTTGGTTCTTTCCCATCAACAGATTGTGCATTGAATCCAGCTTAGCATTCACCTCTGCGATTCGACCGCTATCCAAGTTACTGGCTTGCTTCTTGCGCTCCATGTCTGCATTCTTGGTGCTATTGCTAGACGCAAAATTCTCAATAAGCACATAAGCATCATCTGGATACCTGGTATTGAAATTCCCATTGCTCGAAGCATCCAAAACCATCTGATACCTCCAATCAATCCCTCTGAAGAAGATACCCAACAGCTTAACATCAGAGTACCTGTGATGTGGACAACCTCTCTGATACGATCTAAATCTCGTCCAAGCAGCCTTGAACGCTTCAGTCGGGCCTGGAGAAAACTGGGAGATCTTGTTCCTCAGATCCTCAGATCGTGCATCATCATAAAAATTATTCAGGAAAACAGTCTTAGTCTCATCCCAGGTAGCCAGTGATCCAGGAGGCAAGTGCTTCAGCCAGTAAGTCGCATCTCCACCTAGAGAGTAGGGGAAAAGCTTGCAGAAGAGGTAATCGTAGGACACTCCATTACTCTTGATGCTAGTGACCAAGTCCTCGAAAATATGATCCATGGGATGTTCATGAGAAAGACCATGAAAAGGGTGCTGACCCACAAGAGTGTAGTATGCAGGTTTCAGCTCAAAGTCATTCCTCTGATATGGTGGAGGGCAAATCGCTGATCGATTAGCATAAAACTGATCAGGCATGTTGTACTCTCCAATTGTTCTACCACGATCAGCCACAACATTCCCTGCATTCGCAGCAACAACCTCCTCGATAGCAGCAGGAGGTGGGATGATGTTCCCCTCTCCATCCAATCGTTGCCCTCTCTCATTACACAATTGACCCTCTCGGTCTCTGTAAGCACCAGCTGCATCTTAAACCAAAATCACTGGATTGTTGTTCATCTCTGCTGGCTTCTTTGCCTGTTTGTGCGTTCCAAAAGTGCTAGCTGCTCCAGTGACAGTTCAACTAGCTGAGTGCTCTTGTTCATCCTGGTTTGGCGAGTGGGCATACACCTTAAACACACTAGGCAAGGCACGTAAGTAACAAAAACACGTTGAGTATCGACCGACATTGGGTGGTGTCGATCGATATCAACAAAAAGAAAACGACGAGTATCGACCGACACTAGTTAGTATCGATCGATACCGACGAGCTTAGTCGAAATTCTCAAACTAAAATCTAATGGCGAATTGAATCCCCGGCAACGGCGCCAAATTTGATATGCTCAAATTAATACCCTAAAAGTACTAAAGCAGTTGCTGCAGTATATCAAGGGTCTAACACAAGAACTCACGAAATCACACAATAGATCAGATAGATTCGAATTAAGCTAAACCAAGAGATGTAATTGAAATCAATACGTAAACTAAACGAGTTGTAAGTTCAATGGAGGAATGATAGGTTCAGGGTATTTCTCAGGAAATCAATAAATGCATATAAACTAACTAACATGATTCAGGTTACGCACGGTTCTTGAACTCAAATCATTAAGCTATAATTAACCAATTGTCGTTGCGAGAATTATCTAAATCTAAACTTCAGAATCCCAAATCTCTTTGCAAATTCCTAAGAATAAATCAGCTTTAAAGTTCAGGTTTGATATGTTCACAAATCAATTAAACCAAATCTCTTTGCGAATAATCAATTTGCTCACCCTAGGTTCTGTCAGATTTCTCAATTGCACTGTCGTGCCTAATCGATTAACCTAAGATCTAAGTTCTAGATTCGTCAACCTAGAATTAGTTTTGAGAACAACCTATGGTGAAGAACTAATTCAGATGGTGAATCCTAATCAACTAATCAACCTAACATTCAGAGAAAACCCTTATAAGAACCCTAAACCTAAAGTGAATCTACTCAGACATGGAGAATGAAAACAACATGATTGAATAGATCATGAAAGAAATCAATAAGAAACATGAGTTCAGAGTTGTCTCTCCAAAAACCAAAGTAAAATCAAGTGTAATGAAAGCGTAGCCATCAAAGTGGCTGTAAAATCCTAATAAATAACCTAAGTCACGTTTTGGGGCTTCTTGTAAATAAGAAAATCTTCTGGGCAGTTTTGCAATTCTTCAACTCTTGAAAAAATTCGTGACTCGTGTCTGCTGGAGTGGGTATCGACCGATACTAGCCAGTATCGATCGATACCGAGGCTTCAAATCGGGTACTCAGCTACACGAACTTCTGTTTTTCTCTAAAATGCTCCAGAAAGCTCCAATATCTCCAATTATGCTCCGAACGTGCTAAAACCGGTAAAAGACTCTAAAAGACTCCAAAATACTAAAAAGACTCTATAAAAAGGACTTATATCATGGCTTAAAAAGAGTAAAAACCATGATATATCAAAAATCCCAGCCGAGAAATAAACAAAAAGAAGAGAACTACATATTATTTCAGAAATTCGGGAGAAGTGAATAATGAAGAGAATCAGGGAGAGACCTCAACACTTATAGACAATGGGCGCGTGGATTTATGAGACCTAGGGAAGATAATGGCACGTGACCTAGGGACCTAACAGAAAACTCTTGCAATTACCGAGGTAATTAAATCAAAACGCGTAGATACGCGTGAGTATCAACGGTTGCGAAACCCCCGAGGCTAGTCAAATGTTCCAGAACATCCCAATGTGAAGAAACAGTTCAAAGTTTTTCAAAATTCAAATTCTTTTCGTCTCACCTCGGCTAAAACACGGCTCAACACCGACCGAAAGATCCTTTGCCTCGTCAAAGAAGATAACTCAGCAAGATGTCTCGGCGAAAGTAATCAACAAGATGCCTCGACATCCCTTCACCTCGGAAATTTAAAGCAAGACCATAACTCGACGTCGCTTCGGCTTGGTAGTTAATCTCTATCCCATGATTTTCACCTCTTCACAATCACTTCTGAGTCTAACGAGTTGGGGGGCTAACTGTTGGGGTCAGTTTTTACCCACTCGAGATTAACCGCTTGAAAGCGACCAAGTATGGAGAGGCCCTCTTAGCCGAACCGACCCAAAGGAAATAAGAAGATAACCAAGCTGAAGACCAGTTCGGCTTCAGTCTGTTTAATTCGACAAGATTCATCTCAAACAGTTTATTTCAGATAGCTTGCCTCGGACAGTTCACCTCAGGAAAAACGGGACCAAGCCGAGGCAAGATCAAGGGCATTTTTTTGACGAACCAACACCATGTCTCGATTGAACTAGCGCCAAACTGAGGTCTAATCAAGACCAAATCAGAACTAACACTGTGCCGAGACCAGATCAAGACTATAACGACTTGTTCCATCTTGGCAAGGTATCATGGGCCGAGCCCGACACTTCGTAGGCCGAGACGAAGATCACTTGTCAAACCTGATGGGCCGAACACTGAGCCTATCAGATGAATTAGGTTATTATTCATCCTACGAGATGACCTAAGTCGGCGGACTCAGAAGGGAAAAGGATATATTCCATATGCTTTATGACATTTTTGCTTAGGCGGTTTATCAAGTCTGTCTAAATAGATGCAATAATCTCTATTAAAACACACACAATTTTACCCTGGCAAAACATTTAGCAATATCTTGTACACAAAGCTCTCTAAGACATCAATAATGAAAACCATCTTTGGATCTTTGCACTTGTGTTTCTTTTGTTGAATCTTCTGTTACCTTAAAAGTCTTTTACAAAAATTGATTGTGTGAGTTTCGACTCCCACACGAACCCTGAACACAGCGGAATGTAACGCTGGTAAACTATGAGCCAATTTGGAAGGACCTTACATAGTCACTAAGGTGGTTCGCCCAGGACTTTACGAGCCCGCCAACATGTTCGACGTTCCAATCCCAAGATCGTGGAACGCAATGCATTTGAAGAAATACCATCACTAAACCATCTTATCCTATCCATGAACTACGTAACGGCTTGATCCCTGCAAATGGTCCGTAGGCAACCAATCTTCGAAAAGGTTCAGATGTCCCCCCTCTCTAAAAAATGGGGCAGTGGGTACGTATACTCATATACTCCCATCTATGTAATCGCGGTGTTTGGTAAATTCTAAATCTTTCACCAAATGTAATTATATCTTAACACATTCTTATCAATTTCGTCTGTTGTTGGCCACAACAACGAACCCACATAATCATGTACGGATTTCAACCGCTATATCCTATACGAATTAGGGTTCTATTACAATTCATCGCGGATTAAAGCGCGCTATATAAATTAAAGGCGGGTATGTCTAGATCAAAGGAAGGAAAGGACATACCTCGACCGAACCACTCATAACTTTACCATCGAATCACGCGTGTAAGTCGAGTCTACATCGCAAGCCCTAAAACTGAGGCAAAATCTAAAACCCAGTAATCATTTTCTTCTCAACACATTGTTGATATATCATGGTTTTTACCCTATTTAAGCCATGATATAAGTCCTTTTTATAGAGTTTTTATAGTATTTTGAAGTCTTTTAGAGTCTTTTGCAGATCTTAGCACGTTTGGATCATTATTGGAATTATTGGAGTTTTCTGGAGCAGTTTGGGGCAAAAGCTGAAGTCGTGTTGCTAAGAACCTGATTTCACGACAAGCATCGATCGATACCCCCTGGTATCGATCGATACTCATCGCAGCAAGACACGACCCGCGAGTTTTCCAAGACTTGAGGAATTGCAAAAGTGCCCAGAAGTCTTTAATAATTACAAGAAGACCCCAACTCGTGTTTTAGGTTATAAATAGAATTTTACAGCCACCTGTTGAGGCTATGCTTTATTTCTGTGTTTGATTTTACTTTGGTTTTAGAGAGACAAGTCTGAATCTCCCTTCGTCCGAGATCAGATCTCTAAACCCTTCTTTCTATTCTATTGATGATTTATTCAGTTATGTTGATTGTTTCATTCTCCATGTCTGAGTAGATCTACCTTAGGTTTAGGGTTTTCTCATAAAGGATTTTTCTGAATGCTAGGTTAATTATTTGTTTAGGATTCATCACCATCTGAATTAGTTCTTCATCTTAGGTTGTGTTCAAAGCTAATTCTAGGTTGACGAATCTGGAACTTAGCTAAATCTGAATCCTGCTAGTTAGTTTATCTGCATTCATTGATTTCCTGAGAAAAACCCTGGGCCTATATTTCCCAATTGAATTACATCTCGTTTAATTCTTGCACTGTTTTTAATTACATCTTCTGGTTTAGCTTAATTCTCAGCTATATAATCTATTGAGTGATCTCCGTGAGTCTTTGTGGTTCGACCCCTAGCTATATTACAACTACTGCTTTAGTACTGTTAGGGTATTAATTTGAGCATATCAAATTTGGCGCCGTTGCCGGGGACTCGATTTCGCCTTTAGATTTTAGCTGTCGAGTTTCGACTAAGTCCGTCAGTATCGATCGATACTCACTAGTATAGGTCGATACTCCGGTGATTTCTTTGTTGGTATCGATCGACACCACTTGGTATCGATCGATACTCAACGTATTTTTTTGGTTACTTACATGCCTTGTCTAGTGTTTTGTTTGCAGGTGTATGCCTGTTCGTGAAACCAGGAGCAACAAGAGCACTCAATTAGTTGAACTGTCACTGGAACAGCTAGCGCTTGTGGAACGCACAAACAGAAAGACCAAGCAAACATCAGGGATGAACAACCCAGTGGTTTTAAGAGCTGATGAAGCTGGGATTCTGAGAGACCAAGAGGGTTATGTGTGTAATGAGAGAGGGCAGCAACTTGATGAGGCTGGAAACGTCGTTGTCCCTGCCGCTATTATTGAGATTGTCGCGCCAGTTGGGTGCGCTAACGTTGGGAATGCTGCAGGTGATCGAGGTAGAACACTTGCTGAGCACAACAGACCTGATCAGTTCTATGCCAATCGATCTGCGATTCGCATCCCAACTTTTCAGAGGAACGACTTCGAGCTGAAGCCTGCGTATTACGCTCTCGTAAGTCAGAACCCATTTCATGGCCTACCTCACGAGCATCCCATGGACCACATCGAAAGGTTCGAGGACTTGGTCACTGGTATGAAGTACAATGGAGTACCCAACGAGTTCTTGTTCTGCAAACTTTTCCCATACTCTCTTGGTGGAGACGCTGCTTATTGGCTGAAGCAATTAGCTCCTGATTCTCTAACTACATGGGATGAGACGAAGAAAGCATTCCTGTGCAATTTTTATGATGATGCGAGATCCGAAGAGCTCAGGAATAAAATTTCTCAATTTTCTCAAGGTCCAACAGAGGGACTCAAGGCTGCTTGGATTCGTTTCAAGTCTTATCAGAGAGATTGTCCGCACCATGGGTTCAATCAGGTTCAGCTGCTGGGCACATTCTACAGAGGAATCGATTGGAGGTACCAGATGGCTTTGGATACTGCGAGTAATGGGAACTTCAACACCAGATATCCAGATGATGCAGTTGTGCTAATTGAGAACTTGGCGTCTAGCAATAGCACCAAGAATGATGACTTCGACAGGAAGAAGCAAGCTGCAGGAATTGATGCGTCGCAGATTGCTGAAGTTCAAGCCAAACTGGATTTCTTGATCGAGAACAATCAGAAAGCGGTTCACTTTGCTGCTGAGGATGAAGTGGAGGATGTTAACTATGTTGGTGGTTCTGGATATCAGGGTCAACAATTTGGGTACAACAACAACCGAAACTTCAGCAACAATACTCGCAATTACGGGAACTCTTCGTACCAGTCCATCCCTCCAAAGTCCACAGACAATAAGATGGAATCCATGCTTGAGCAGATTCTTCAGGGACAGCAGAAATTGCATGTGGATTTCAATGGGAAGCTTGACCATCTGTACACTGATCTGAATGGGAAAATCGAGGTTCTCAATACCAATCACAGGATGCTAGCAACGCAAGTAGCTCAGTCTGCTGCAAATGCCAAGGGAAAGACAGTTCATCCACACGACGCACACGTCAATGCCATCATCTCAAGTGCAGGAAATTTCGATGAGGATCCTGAAATCGCCAGGGCATCGATCGATACCCCCAAGTGTCGATCGATGCCGGTTACAATTCTGAAACGGGATATTTCAAAAACCCGTGTATCGATCGATACCCCATTGGTATCGGTCGATACTGAGGCAATTTCTGAGGAGACAACTGAGACTTCGACTGTGGCGCCTAAGGTTGTTGCAGAACGAGTGTATATACCCAGGATGTCTTATCCTATACTTCCTAAGCTGACAAGGGAGGAATGGGAGGCGCCTAGATGCAAGTATTTGCTGGATAACCCAAACGTGAAGCTTCTTTCTGATGAAGATGTATCTGCCAGGAACGATTCAAAAGCGACAGTATCGATCGATACCCTACCTGGTGTTGATCGATACCCCTCGCAGAACGTGCCAGAACTTGCGAAAATACCTGAGGTGATCGGAGAAAGAGTTCGCAAGTCCAAAAAGCTGAATCCTACTCCTAAACACCTCAGAGATCCTATCACTCCAAAGCAGCTGCGTGGTTTTGAGAAGAGGGTACGAAGGATTCCCCACTCGTACACTTTTGAAGAAGCTCTTGAAGACTGGCCTCTGCTAAGTCACTTCAAAGACTGCAGAGAAACTGAGGAAGAAATTAAGGCACTCTTTATCGAGGCAAGACGCAAGTCACTACAACCGCTGAAATTGAAACAGAGGGAAGACCCAGGGAAATTCGCGGTACCATGCTCTATCTCTGGAGTCGAGTTCAAAGAGCCTCTCGTTGACTCAGGGTCTAGCGTCAATGTGATATCAAGGGGAATTGCCGAACAGTTGAAGGCTGATATAAGACCCCCTACTTTGCTTCTCACGTTTGTAAACTCCTCCACCTCACCTCCATACGGTACTATCCATGCTTTGCCTGTAAAAGTAGGAGATTGTCTGGTGCCCACTGATTTTCAGGTTGTGGAGATGAGCGAAGGATCTGAGGTTTCTTTACTCCTGGGAAGACTATTTATGGCTACTGCTGGCGCGATCATAGACACACCTAATAAGAGACTCTCTTTCTCTTACATTGACGGAGATGTCTACTATAATGCCATTCCCCCTAGGAGTGTTCCCACACGTGTCTCTAGCATCAAGGTGGTCACAGGAGAGTCGCTAGCAATTGATATTTTGGAAGAGCCTCCTGATAAGCCTACTATCGCAGACATTTCAGCTGCACCGCCCAGCATTCCCAAGGAAGTTGTCAAGGAGGCTAAGGCAACAAAGAAGAAGGCCAAGAGCAAAAAGGTCGAGAATCCCCATGTCACTTTGATACCTCAGAAGTGCAATGGAGATTCGATTGAATATAAGGTCAAGTGCAAAAGAGCCTTGAAGCAATTCTCTAAAGCTAGAGTACTTCTTACTTCTGAGCTGAAAGAGAAAGGGCAGGAGTTTGTGGACAGCATGTTGAGCAGAACGCTGAAGATAGCACTGTCAAGTTGTGGAGCCTGTTTTGGTGCAAGCTCTCACTCTTATCCAGCCTGAAGGGCGTTACAGTCAAGCTATTGACGTTAAACGAGCGCTTGGTGGGAGACAACCCACTGGTGAGTCTGTTTTTGAGTCGTTTTTGTTTTTATTTTCGTTCGTTTTATGTTTGTGTCAGGATAAACAAGGAGCAAAACTCGAAATCGCCAGAGTGTCGATCGATACCCTTCAGTATCGATCGATACCCTACGCGATTGAGAAAGGTTCATGTCGATTTAAGCCTGGTATCGATCGATACCAGGCTGTGTGTCGGTCGATACTCACTGTTCCAGCAAGGTAACTTCTTGTTTTTCCCTATTTTATTCTGTTAATTTGTTTTCTTTCACTGACTCTAGGCTAGATAACACTGGGGACAGTGTTGTTCAAGTCTGGGGGAGGTGTCTGCTGACATTGTGTTTGTTTTTCTTAGAGTCAGTCATTTTATAGAGTCAAAGTTGTTTTATTGAGTCAAAACTTGTTGGAGATAATGATCTTGTGCTTGAACCTATTGATTTGATTTTGTTTTTGAGTGCACATGTTACAGGATCAGCTCTATATCGACTAATGAAAAATCCAAGGACTGACTAGTTGACTAGAAAACATCCATGTCTCCAGCAGAGTTCTTCTGAAACCTGAGCCAACTTTTGCACTTTATCGATGTGGTTAGTGTTTTTAGAGCTTGATTCATCATTCATATCTGATAAAGGAACCCATGTGTTTAGTGTTATGGTATCTCTCTCCCCTGTTACAAGTTGATAAATAAGAGCATAAAAGATTGAAATGATTTTCTTCTGAGTAGAGGGTTAGGAAAATTTCCAGCGATCCCATTATTCTACTTAAGAGGGAATGATCACACAAAGGATTGGAAGCGAGGCTAGGATTTTCCTATGATGCCATTATTCGCCTACATCCTTTGATACATAGAGAGGGAAGAACCGGGGATTTGGTGGCAAACACCATCAATACTCGCGTCTCATACCTT